>VMDO01003706.1:24056-49056 GCA_007922755.1 Pedetes capensis | reverse complement strand
TATTAACCATTCCAAGCAATCTTTACTCAGCTCAGAATGTCCAGATGTATGGGAATTGTAAAAAATCAGGATATGCATAAAAACTGTTCAAGTGCATAAAGCAGCCCCATCTGGAAGACATCTACCAGAAATGAAGTTGTACAAAACCATTCCATTGATAATAAAGCTAATTTTTATGGGTCTGACAAGTATGTAATTATGTTCAGTGGTGCTTTTCAGATTTTATCACAGTCAATAAACCGCAGTGGTAATTTCATTCCCATTTGACATATTTACATGGAAACATTTGATTGGAGGAATTAGTAACCCTGAAAGCCTTGATAGATATGTTTTAATGATCTGTGACCTCCGCAGTCCCTCATCTGTTTATTGTTGCAACAGGCGAGAAGTCGTTTCTGTGTGACCTCTGCGGCTTCGCCGGTGGGACCCGACACGCCCTCACCAAGCACCGCCGACAGCACACAGGTCAGTACTGAGTCTGCCCCAGCCACTCTCTGTGGAGACAAGAGCAAGGCCACCCCTCATGGCCTCATCGATTGCTTTTCTGTTTATTTAAAATCTTACGTTATTCAAATAGAATTTGCTGTAGGCCCTCAGTCACGCAGATTTCATAAAAACTAAATTGTTGTCTTTTATACACTTAAAAAGGAGACATGGTTTCTTCCAGGGATCCAGTACCCCCAGTAAATTCATGTCAAGTGGGAAGAAAAGACAGCTTGGCTCCCAAAACCCAACTAGATGAGGCTCTTTCCTCTGTTGACAAGGCTCTGCCGTAGGCCTTGTGTGTAGGACCTGGGGAGTCCCCATGAGTGGTCTCCGTCTCAGCTGTCCTCTCTGACCCATTCTGAGCTTCCCACCCCTCTGTTTGTGTGGCTGCCTATACGAAGATCTACCTCCATCCCATCCCTCTGTCTCTAGACCTCCTGGCCTCCCCTCCTGTCAGTCCATCTATGAGGAAGTAGGATTTGAAATTAGTGCTGTCACCGTTTTTCTTGCTGATAAGAATGAAGAACAACAACCAGGCACAGTGGCACATATCTATACTCCCGGCGACTTGGGAGGCAGAGATAGGAGGATCACAAGTTTGAGGCCAGAGGCAGCCTGCGTAACTTTGTGAGACCCTATGTCAAAACAAAAAATAAAATGGACTGGGGGTGCTTGCAAAGCATGGGCATGCACACAGTCATGGGTTCAACCCCCAAGTACTGAGAATAAAGAAAAAAAGAACAGCAACGAAGACACCACATGACAGATCACTGTGGACATTGGTAAGAACCACGCCCCCCCATGCTGTCATTCTTGTTGCTTCAACAAAATAAGATTGACTTCAACAAAAAAAAGTAAGAAAAAAAAATAAGATTGACTTCAACAAAATAAGATTGACTTTCATTCTCAGCACACTAAGAATGAAAAGTTTTAAGCATTCATCAAACTTCGTTCCTTATTTTGTAAATCTAATGGGACTTATGAATAATTATTTTCATAATACTAGTTTATATATTGGGAGAAGGGCCTGGCAATCCACTCCCAAGGCAATCCCGAAACAACCAGCCATTGAAAACCCTATAAGGGTCACTATGAGTCGGACACAACCTGACGACACGTAACAACAACAACAACAACAGCAACAGTTTATATATACCCAGGAAAGAGGCAGTTATCCTTTGTAATTATTCATAGACCCACATTTATCTATGAGATCTCTCCTATTGAAGATAATAAATCGTGGTAAAACAAATGACAACTAAATGTTGCACATGTCTTTCTATACTGTGACAGTGGTCACATTTGACAGTGACACTCCAAATGGCATGAGATGAAAGCACATTAACTATGCTTTTTATGATACATTATGATCGTTGAAATGCTGTGTTATATGGGTACAGCCAAGATAGTATTTGCACGATCAGTGAAAATGAATGCCCACCATTACTTCTCAATCTTGAGTGTACGATGCAAATTTCTATAAGGGATAAGAGCCATCGAGTCAGGAGGATATTCTCAATGTCTAGAGTAAGGTTTGAAACATAAACTTAGCTTTAAAAACATAAGACTTCATTGTAAGTCTATAGAAGCCACCTGTGGATGCATCATTTTAACCTCTGACTTATGGATTCGGTGTGAGGTGGCAGGAGGGGCCTAGTGGATGACAGTCATCCTTGACCTCTGTTTTGGAGAAGTTCGAAATCGGTGCAGAAACTGCTCATTAGGGTTTTTATCGATAATGTTTTCATCTGATTGGTGTTCATCGTGTTGTTATTTACATGTCATCAGAGCTCACCTGGTCTTAGGGAATAGCACACTCCCCCTCTGTGCCACCTCTGTAGCAGAAGGACCCCTCTTTGCCCCACAGTGGAATCAGTAACGCTGCGATCACAGGCCTTCCAGGTGATGGATCGATCAGGAAGCCTGCATCAAGCCGGCACAACTTTATATTTTATGTCAGGTCCAGAGGTTCCTTATTACTTTGCTATTAACTTTATACCATATAGGACAATGTCTCACAGACAGAGGTATATGTCTTTTTGGCATTTATCTGCCTCTGTGGCACAAATCAAACATGATTCTTTAATACCAGTGTCAGTTCTTAAGACTGTTGGCTTCAACAAAACAGTTCAGTTCAACTCAGTCTAGGCACTCAGCTTTTATGCCGGATTTAAAATGTTTAAGCAACACATGAGTTTTTTTTCCTCCAAGGCTAGACTTGAATAGTGCATTTGAAATCTGTATTTTTCTGATGTGTCTGTCTCTGACATGGTTTACCTTTTTACCAGAGTGCCCAGGCAAATTACAATCAACTTGGAAAGGGATAGGTATCCAAAGTGTTCCAAATGGCGTAAATAATTCCCTCCTGCAATACAGACTGTCTAGGGGGCTGACACAAAACATCTTCTATTCTGAGATTTACTTTTATCACCTGTCAGAGACCCTTGATTCAAGGGCACAGGAGCCCATGCTCACCTGCGGTTGAAGAGTCTGGCCGGCATAATAACCACCGGCCTACCCTGAGGAATGCGAAGTGTGATTTCCAGGAGACATGGTCAGCGAGTCTGACAGATGGTTGACACACAAAAGGACAGGACATGCGTCGACAAGCTATTTTGGTGTCCTGCTCTTTCTTTTACTTTTCTGTCTGTGCTGCCTAAGGTGTAGAGTCCTGCTTGATGGTGATTTTGACCACAATTCATGCTTATAAAGGGAAGTATAAAAAGCAACACAACCTAATCTGATAAGAACTGTTCTGTAAAGGAAGAATAGAAGGAGCAGAATTTCCCCTTTGTCTTGCATTTTTTTCTTGCTTCTTTCCTCCTTTTTGACACAGGGCTTACTATATTGCACAGGCTGGTCTTGAACATGTGGGCTTTAGTGATCCTCTGACCTGAGCTTCCCCAGGACCTGGGACCGCTGGAGTGTACCACTGCACCTGGCAGTGTTCTGCTTTCTTGAATAGGGTCTGTAGCCCTCACAGGTACCCTGTTGACTTACAGATCATACTGCTGCAGTAGTTAGCAACTCAGGCTTATTTACCCTTCTGGCTTTGGAATGACAAAAGATTCAGAAGCACTATTCCTGATCATTCTACTGTCAAAATTTTTTCCTTAGCAGGTCTATAAACTTGTTCATAGAGTACTTTCTAATTTCAAACAATTAATAAATACTTAGCAAACCAAAATTCTTATTTTAAATTTTTAAGTCTTCACATTCTATATGTTGGGTTTATATTTTTGACCATGTATTGAGACTAACGAGGAAGAAACTCTTGGCTGTTTTTTTGCATTGTTTGGAATTTACCCATGAATGACAAAAAGTTACCAAATTACATGTTAGAGCAATAGTGTTTAACACGTGGCAAAGTAGGTAAGTTAAAAGTTATTATGTATAGATGTGGATCAACTATAGTTTGCACAAATGCCATGGAGTTCTTCCTGTCTCCAGAGCTCTGACACACCTGTGCCTTCCCTGCTGTAGTATGTCATCCAGCACATGATCTTCATTGTATGGTGCTTTTCCCTGTCAGCTTGTGCATGATTCAGACGTCTTAGAATTGCACAGTTTAATCTCTGGTGTGGTCAACGTAAACATAAAATGGCAATTTGTAGTTTACTACAATGCAATATTAGCTTAATGAGAAGTCCAAATGATCAGAATTATGAAAAATATAGATGGTATGATTCCTTACATGTACTGTTTTTAAATTATCACAGAAATTCCATAAAAGTTTAAATGAGATCACCCACATTAAAGACATTTTAAAAGAGCTAATATTAAACATGCAAACCAGGAAAATTAAATTTGAAGATATTAGACCTTTAATTTATAACCCTGACTTAGACAATGGGATCCAAAATGTCATTCTTTTACTTCCTTCAGATATCTGCCAAATCCATTGAAAAAAGATAACTTCAATCTACCTATCAAGGCTAGTACAATGAACTGAGCAGTTACCAGTTACATCCTGAAACATTTCACAAACAGCCTGAATAGAAAAGGAGATACTAGCATATAGTTGCAAATTTGCATAATAGAAGTATTATAAATTGCTTAACCACTTAGATTCATTATATTAGAAGTGGAGGAGTTTTACTATTAACTTGAAGTCTTATTGTACAGCTACCGTAATCATGACAGTATTTTATTAGCATAAAGATGGACAGATCGATGGAAGAGAATGGAGTCCAGATATAGACTATGCATATATTTGTCAATTATTCTCAAACAAGGCATCATATTCAGAGATAAATCTAACAAAGGGTGCATAAAACCTTACAGTGGAAATCTCACAACACTGCTACAAGATATTAAGACCCAAGAGTGTTACACCATGTGTGGATCAGAAGACTTGATATTGCTGAAATTAAATATCCTCCACCTTCATTAGTGCAAACTCTGTCTTTAAAAAAATACATATATAAGTTGATTTAAAAATTTACATAAAATGCAAAGTTGTAAATAAACAAGAGCAAGAAAGAGCAAACTGGGAAGACTTCAAACACCACCTGACGTGAAGACTTAGTATAAAGCTACAGTAATTAGATCGTTCTCATTGGCATCAAGGTAGACAAATATATCAATGGAACACAGAAATTATAGAAATAGACATACGTCTACTAGATAAGAGCAAAAAAATATGGTACAAGTTAGAGAAAAAAATGATTATAGGAAAGACACACTGCCATTAATCCCCTTCCCAGTATTCCCCATCTTCACACCCACGTATCCCATCATCCTTGCCACTTTCTGCAGCAGTTCTGGACATATTCTTTTGTCAATAATAAATTTTTTAATTTAAACATTCAGTGTATTTTTTACCACACATTGTATACGGTTAATTGATTTGTCAAATACAAATCAAGAGAGTTTAGTCTTTCAAACAAATAATATTGGAACAATTGGACAGCCATAAGTGGTAAAAATGAACTTTGATCCATACACTATACTATATATAAATTTAACTTAGAATGACCATCATCTCTAAAATTTAAAGCTACATAAATTCTACAAGAAAAAATAGGTAAAAAATTTTTGTGACCTTGAATTGGCACAATTTTTCTTATGACATTAATAGCCTGGTTCAGAAAAGAAAAACAACTTGAAAAATTATCAAGTAATGCAAAAATCTTTATTAAATCCTTTTCAAAATGTACTGAGAAGGGAACCACATAGACTAATCATTGACTGGGAGAAAGTATGTTGAAGTCACAAATTTTATGAAGAATTTGTATCCAGAACAAATAAAAAGAACTCTCAAAACACAATTCTAAGGAAACAACCAGTGAATTATAAAAGAATCAAAGCCGAGTGTCATGGTGCACACCTGTAATTGCAGCTACTCAGGAGGCTGAGGCAGGCAGATTGCAAGTTCAAGGCAAGAGTCTGCACAACTGAGTGAGGCCCTGTCTCAAAACAAAAAATAAAAAGGGGAATGGGGCTGTGGCTTGATGGTGGAGTGCTTATTTAACATGCACCAAGCCCTAGATTCAACACCCTCCTCCCCAGTACAGTGAGAAAGAGAGAAAGAGAGCGAGAAAGAGAAAGAGAGAAAAGAAGGAAGGAAGGAAGAAAGGAGGAAAGGAAGAAAGAAGACGGAAGGAAGGAGGAAAGAATCAAAAAGTTTGAGCAGATACTACACCAAAGAATATAAAGGTGTGGCTAAATAAACACATGAAAATATATTCAACATCCATAGACAAATGTAGATTTAAAGCATTGACCACACCAAATGTTACTGAGGATTTGGAGCAACTGGAACTCTCATATGTAGCTGGTGAGAATGTAAAATGTTGAAACATTTTGGAAAACGCTTGGGTAGTTTTTTACAAAGTGAGATGTGTAGCTACCATATTATCCAGCCATCCCATTCCTGAGTATTTGCCCAGGACACAAAGAACTATATGTCCATACAAAGGCTAGCATATGATGGTTTATATAAAATATATATGTTTTGGTAACCAAAAATGAAACAATTCAGATGTTCTTCTTTGGATAAATAGATGAACCAATTGTGGTCCATTCACGCAATGAACACTACTCGGTAAGTAAAACAAATGAAGTAATTTACACCCATAGCAACATAGATAAATCAAAAAATAACCCTGATGAAGCCAGATAAAAGAGGGCACATACTGTATGTTTCCATTATAGAAATTTCTAGAAAGTGCTAATTAACATACAGTGATGAAAATGAGCTGTGTGATGATTTGGGGCTGGAGTGAGCAGGGGCCGTGTACAAGGACTCCTTTGAGAATAATGGCTCATTGTCTTCCTTGTGGTAGTTTCATCAGAAACTATAAGTACGCAAACTGTGTCAATTATACCTCATTGAAGCTGTTTAAAATTCTTTACATGATCTTGTAAGGTTAGTCTAAAGATATGAAATTGTTGTTGTTGTTAGGTGCTGTCGAATCTAGTCCTACTTATAGTGACCCTATGTACAACAGAAGGAAACACTCCCTGACACTGTGCCATGCCCAGCACTATGTCAGTGTTTCTCTATTATTCATAGGGTTTTCAATGGCTGGCTGTTTCCAGATTGCTTCAGGAATGGATTGCCACATTCTTCTCCCATTTTTGTGGTGGTAGGGATCGAACCCAGGGCCTCAGCGCAGAGCAGCACTGTACTGACCTAAACCCCAGCCTCATATGAAATTAGTAAACTAATAATGTGCTTTTATTCTCTTCCTGTGAACTGCACTTTGACACTGGTGTGCAGTTAAAGTACTATTCTTTGAAACTTAGTGAGCAAATTCAGTTCTTCAAATGAGTACCATTTTCAAGTATGTGTGGGTATGGTGGTTTTTCTGTTTCTATGATACCAAATATTTTTTGGTCAAATTTGAATATACTGAACTACTTTCAGTATGAAATTATGTAGTGTCTTTCAAATTAAAGCAAACCCTGCCATTGCTATGATGATGAGATTTTGTTTGTTTCTGTACTGGGATGTTGACCCCAGGGCCCTCATGCGTGTTAGGCAAGTTCTCCGCCACTGAGTGACACTCCTAGTGTCTTTGTTGTTTTTTGTTTTGAGATGGGGTCTCACTAAGTTGCATAGGCTTCCTCTGGCCTCACACTCTCCATCCTCCTGACTCAGCCTCCTGAGTCACTGGAATTACAGGTGTGTGCTATCTCACCTGGCATGCTTGTGAGTTTTTGTATGTCAGTCAGTACAGTTGAATTGTCCACAGCAATTTAAGTTCTTAACCAGGGGTTTAGAAATGGAGAGCAAAGTGTTATTTAGACCTGGAGTGATGGCTTGATTTGGGCGTTGCAGTGGAATTTATCTTAAGGATGCATGCCTAAGAGGGACAAAAACCCTTTTTTATATAATATACACACATACATGCATACATACATGCATATTTATATATGTATATATAGTAATATATAATATGTATATATAATAATAATATGTATATATATTATACCCTGCTTTGTAGACAGTCTTTTTTTACTAGAATAAGTCAGATATTTCCTGCAGTGATCCACTGAGTGATTTCTTTATGTCGTGTTCACTAACTATTCAGACCTTTAATTTTTGGCTGTGCTCTGTTTGCCCTTTCACTGGTTCTGGGTTCTTCACGAGAGCCACTCGTGAGCTCTGTTCTAAGATCCTCATGACACACTGGAGCACCCAGCTTAGGCACTGTTGTCCCAACAAGGAGAGCAACTAGTCACGGAGCACTCTAAAATGAGGGTCTTCCTATGTATTGTTGTCAGCCTAATCTCAGAGCGACCCTGCCTTTTGGTGGTGTGATCCCCTTTGTGTTTCTCAAGCGGTCTGACAGGTAGCACTTGAGATATGGCAAAACCAGGACTGGAACGGAAGCCCATCTGGCTTCATTCAGCCCCTACACGGAGCTGCGATGAGAGTTAAGATGCCACCCAGGGAGATGTGTATGTCCTAAGTTCAATGTTACTGTAACCGTGGGTACGGCCATCAGTGAATAGATCGAGATGATGCAGGCTAGATTGCTAAACGGCATTGTTCTGGTGTTGTAATTTTAAGTCAAGCTATTTAGTTGTTCATTTTCCAAATCACTATACATATAACACTGTCACAAAGTTTGGGGAAACATAAAATAGCAAGTAGAATTTTAAAGGTACATAAAATTAAACCATCACATATATAAATTTTATTAGGAGAAAAGTGTTGAGGAGACTATTATTCTATGTTAATTGTTTGGGGATGTGAGGAGAGTGGTTTCCTCTTCTTCATTATTACCCAATAGAAATGATTTGTGAACTATCCATGTGTAGAACTATGTTCCTGTTAGCCACATAAAAAAGGAAAAGGTAACAGGTAAAATTATTTCTATAATAGTCTAACTACGTATATCCAAATTGTTGTTTCTACATGATATCAATGTAACATTAGTAGCAATATTTTATTATTTTTGGACTAGAATTTTGAAATTGGTGTGTATTTTTCACTTCTGGTACATCACAATTCAGAAAGTAAATTTTCATCCAAAGTACATGATCCGTATTTAGATTTGGTAAAACTTGCAGTTCAAAAAGTGTACTTATAATCTGAAGTTGTTCCATAGCTAAGTTGAATATCAATTTTTACATTTAAGTTTATAGTAATTAAAATTAAATAGCCATGTGTCAGGTGCTCACTAGCCAAGGTAGCTAGTAGAACTCAAACTTGCTAGTTCTTTGCATGCGAGGGAGGATTGTTAAGGGAGAAAAAGCTGTCTGATACCTATGTGCTTTGCTCCAGGCACAAACCCTGCTGCTACACTGTCTTTGTGTCTGCAGTGGCTCTGTCCACATATAGTGTTAGTGTGGTCTAAAGCGGTATTAAATATTATATGTTTTTTTGAAGTTACTGTACCTTTCACTCCATAACTGTAATTTCTTTTACTTCTAACACTTTAAAAAATTGTGTTCATTTATTTTTTCCTTCATACTTAATGTTAAGAATTTAATGTTTTACATTCTATATTCAAAGTATGTTTCTGTTACATGCTTTGCCATGGTTTTAAACTCATTGAGAGTTTATGATGGCTTTAATATAGTAAAGTTTGCTAAGTCATTCCAGATGTAGTGTTGCAACATACCTATAATTTAGAATCTTGTTTGTATAAGATACAGTTTAACTATATGCTGTGTACCTTATATAGTAATATAGAAACAAAAATCAGTGATACATCCTAACTTTCTCACTCTGAGAATAAATGTTTAATATCCTAAATGTGTGGACTACATTGAATGATATGTTTAACATTTTAATGGAAATAAGCTTTTTGAAATTATTAATACCAGGCTTAGCCCCTTGTATCAATTGTCATTATTATTCATGTACAACATTTATTATTGTGTTGCAGGAGAAAAACCTTTCAAATGTGATGAGTGTAACTTTGCTTCCACCACCCAGTCCCACTTAACTCGCCATAAACGTGTACACACTGGAGAGAAGCCCTACAGGTGCCCCTGGTGTGACTACAGGTAACGAGGCCAGAAGGGCCACCATAATCTCTTGGCATCCTACTGAATCACCAACAAAACCAGAGGTTTTTCTAGTCAACAATTGTCAGCATACTTCAAAACATGATTGCGTATTAGGTTGGGAGTTTGTTTTAGTGCCGAATTGTAGTGATTTTAAAGAAAAGTGCTTTATTTTTTAGAGCAGTTTCAGCTTCACAGTAAAATTGAGAGGGTGTTACATAGATTTCCCAAATATCCCCTTCCCCTACACAGGAGAGCCTCCCCCATTGTCCTCATTCCCCTGCCAAAGAGGACCATTTATTCCAGTTGGTGAACCTACACCGATACAGCTCTAACCCCCAAGTTCCATAGTTTACAGTGGCATTTACGCTGGGTGTTGTACGTCCTGTGAGTTTGAACATACCCATAATGGTATGTACCCACCACAACAGTATCATGCAGCGTTATAGTGACCATTTGAAATATAGATTCCCCCTCCTTTCTTATAATCTTAATCATGAGGCTTTATAATCCTTTGTATACCTGAGTTTCTGGTGTTTTATTTCATCGATCAAAGTAGGAAACAATTGCAATCAATCCATTGTTAACACACGTGAGGGATCTCATTTACTGTGCGTGAAGCACTCATGAGACCATGAAGACAATGGAAGACATGCTTTCTGCTTTGAAAGGTGATCTGCTGTCCATAAGCGACTTAATGTTTACATATCACTGTAGTGTAGATAGAGTGGACAAAGAGGCCTGGGAAGAGCATGGAGAAGTTTCCCTCAGTGAACCCTGGCGAGGCCCTCAAGAAGAGAGAGCCCCTCGTTTGTGGTGGGAAAGACAGTCAAGCTTCCAGGCCACAGTGTGTGTTCTGGGATGAGGAGGTGATACACATGTCCAATGTTAGTGCTGAAAGCATCGTGGAGGTCATTGGTGTTCACTGGGGTCTGCGGTAGCTGAGAGATGGCAGCCAGATTGCAGAGGTCCTTGGGTGGGTAGAGAGATGTGCTGGGATATGGAATGGGACCTGGGGCTTGCTGCTGGGACAAATCACCCTGGGGCCTGAAGGTGGGCTTGGACCCCATTTGGTGGGCTGGGAAGCCATAGAAGTTGCAGGGAGCTGAATGACACTTGTGTTAGGGACCTGGCTTCACCCTTGAGCTCAGCCCTCCCCTGTCAACTGCTCCACATGACAGGGTGGAAACACCAAGTCCGCCTCTGTTGGGTATTAGAATGTGTACGTTAAATACACAGCCTTCTGTACAAAGCAGATTTTTGTATTTCTGTGGATATAGCCTGTACATTCGGCAAATATATTGCCATAATCTCTATCGCACACATTATTCCATTAAGTTTTATGTGAAAGGTCATGGAATAGCACAGAGATATTACAGATATATTTCATTCATTCATTATTTATTCAACATTGTGTGAATTCTGCCTTTGCATAACACAATATTGGTATTTCTTGGAAATTTGGGGAAATGCTGAACCAATTACAGCTAGACACAGAAATCCTAAGGTCCTGATAATATGTTGTTTTTGTTGGTCGGTGCCATCAAGTCAGGTCTGACTCATAGCGACCCTATATACAACAGAAAGAAGCACTCCCTGACACTGCACCATGCCCAGCACTATTGTCAGTGCTTCTCTGCTATTCACAGGGTTTCAATGGCTGATTGTTTCAGGAGTGGATTGCCAGGTCCTTCTCCCTAGCCTACAGGACCTGGTATTCTCAGGCGGTCTCCCATCCAAGGGAGACTTAGCTTCTGAGGTCAGATGGGATTGGATGCCAGGGTGCTATGGTTTCAGACACTGATGATATGGGTTCTGTAAGATATAAACATTATCAAATGCCCTTTTTCCTTATTACAGAGATAGTATAGTTGCCTTCCCTGTAAAACAGAAAAGCAATTAGAAAATTATAAAAATTTCTTTGAATTTTCACTCTTAGCTCCTAGATTTATATGCTTTTGGTCTGTACCCTATGCATAGGTTTTTGTTGTCTTGGAGAAAGTTTTGGTTTCTTTTAGTATCAATTTTTTTCTCATACTTAACACATTGTAACTGCCTTTCCATGTCAGAAATCAGTCTCTTATACAAGTATGGTTTTCAAACTTTTGTTTTTAAGTAGGAGAATTATTGTTTTAAATAAGGTTATGTACAAAATTTCACGTGTAAAATAGAAATGGTATTTATCAGTTGTAAGTATATTTCATAGTTAAAATCTGTAGTATTTACTTGTTATAATATTGAAAGACAGCATAATAAGACTGTTCACGAGCAAAAATGTTTAAAGTGTGGAAAGCTATTGATCAGAGTTGCCACTGAATCAACATTGAGTTTCTACCTTTGCTGTGGCCTAAGCTCACAGCCTGAGGATGTGGTTAAAGCACATCAGCTGTATGGAGGATTTGGGCTCTGCCCTCATTCACTGTGTGACCCTAGTCAAAGCATTTAACCTCCTGTGGCTGCCCCCACTTTGTTTGTATGATATGCGGCATTAGTGTGCTGGCCCTGGGAGGTCCCTGTGCACAGCAGGTTAGACACACGCTGACGTGGCCTCGCCGGAGCCTGGCACGTGGAGTTACGTGGGAAATTCGTGCTCATTTTCCTGGTCGTCTCAGGTGAGTGTTGTAGCACAGCTACAGGTTTTCCTTCGCCTTTCAACTGCAGGATACTGGGCATTGAATTAATGCAGAGTTTCAGTGTCCTACCAGTCTTCAATGGTGCATAAATCTTATTTATAATATATGCCACGATGCATTTGTTAATAGTTTTTGAAGTACCTAAAATATATTAAATTCAAAATCAATTCTTGGATAATTGTTGAAATACTTTACAGTTTCAGATCCCTAGTCTGGAACCCACTCTCCTGGAATATGACTGTAATACCTGCATGGCCCTGAGCTGCCCTGATGCACACTAATCAATGTATTAAGTGTTTAGACATGTACACTGCTATCACTTGTTCACTCTGAAAATGCTGGCGTCCAAATCTTGGTGTATGCCCATGATTTTTTACAGTAAATTTCTAGAATTTGTGACCAAGGCTATTGCTAATCCTACAACAAAGGGTGTGATTGGACTTTTGCCCCCTAAGATCGGTGCTGTGCTTTGGTAAACTCTTCATATTTGTATGCAGAGATGTATTTCCAAGTACTCTAGGTTTCCCTGGTTTGAAAGAGTATTGTATGTTTTGCTAAGGTTAAAGTCCTAGCACTTATCCCCTATACAGGCTGTCTTCTAAAAGAGCGTCACTTCCCTCCAGTAGTGTGTTTGAGGCTGTTGGGCCCCACTGTTGTTGCACCTCTGTAAGGCACTGCCTTATAAAGGAGATGATGTTCTCTAAGTGGGGTGTCACTGTCCTGGGAATTAATACACAGTGCACTTAAGTCTAGTATTTCTTCCAAATCTCCATTTGAAATGCTTTAATGCCCTTAATAAAAGGGTGATTTTCATATTTACTTAAAACTTTTGAATAGATTTATTGTTGCTGAACACAAATAGTTTCAACCTTCTCTATTTGTATAATAGCTCTTTGGTTCTGTGTACATTTTGTTAGGTTACTGGTTAACAAAAGGCAAGTCAACTTTGATAAGGAATTTGCAAATATAATAATTTTTTTGAGGTTAGAGATCTTGAGGGTAAAAAGAAAAGATACCATGTATACCTCACATAAGCCCATGGCATATCTCCTTCCACAGGGTAAATTTGAGCACATATGATTTTCATATATTGCCACACATTAAGATAGTCACATATTTTCTAAAAAGTATAGTCATATTTATCTTGTTAACTTTCCATAATATTTCATTATTCAAAATACTTAACATTTTCTCATTTATATTTGCTGGCTTAAAATAGGTAGATAAAAACTGCTTCTGTAAAATATTCCTGTCTTTGTCATTACTGACACTTATTTGCAGGTAAGTTACCATCATTAGAAACAGAAATATTGTGTAAATGTTATTTGGAAATATATTTCTCATTTTATAAATTGAACATTAGTGCAGAAATGCTAGTAGTTATAATTATTCATGAAAAATGAGAATATAGATTTGTTTAGAAAAGAATTTTATAATTGGTCTTTTGAACCTGGGGCAATTTTTCAAGTTTGCATTATTAATTTAGGCAATGACATCTCATTCTGTTTAGATGTAAACATGGACTCCTTTCCTTAGCTTTTTACTGTCTGAAATATCCAGAAGTCTAATCCATTACAAATCTGAATATTCCATCATTGTTCTACAACTTTTTCACCATTAATTACTATGCATTATAATTCCAAAGCAGAAATTTAGATTCATAGCTCTCTTTCCTACCATATTATTTATGTAGTAAATTCTTCAGATTTGTTTCTACATTAAAATGGCAGCAATCTAACATTTTTCTATATTTTATTTTCTTGTGTATTGTCATGTCTGCATTAATGAGGGAACAAAACAGAACAACCTTTCATGTTGCAGTATCTTTTCTAATAAGATACCGTAAAGTAAAATGGGGAAGTATGTGGTAAAATCCATACTTCCCCATAGAAGCATTAATATCAGACTTCTTTCTATTTCAATCATCACATTGGCTTATTTATGAAGTAGATTAGTTTGACTAAAGCAGCCACAATTGGGCTTTTTTAACGTGAAATTTATCTTTGCATGGGAGTCCTTTTTGTTTCCTTAGGGCTTATAGGGGAAATAACAGTGACTGTATAGTAAACACTTAAGGCATGAAAAGAAATACAAAGACTCCTTACAGTATTCAAAATATTAAGGACAGTCCTATAAAGCACTTAAAATGTCATTTCTTAAATTATGGAAAACTGAAATTTCCAGCCAAACTCTTGGAATTTCATCATTTTGTTACCGTGCCCCTATTATGGAACTTGAAATCGCCTCAGTGTTTCTTAAGGATAGTTTTTGCTGAAGTTTTCCTGAATTTCATAACTTTAAAAATTTTTCTAACCTTACCTAAGATTTGTTCATAAGATTTTTTTCACTCTTTTTTTTTTTGCACTGTTTTCTTTTTTATTTGCTGCTTGAAATCACCTGTAAGTGGAGATACTCTACCTGATAGGGCTGAGGAATAAAGTGTATAATTTCCACCTGATATCATGGATCCACCCCATTGTTTGCCAAACTCCTAGGATACACTCTCATTTTTCTCCCCTTACTCGATGGCTGAAGTAGATCTCAGCAAGTGTTTTCCACACAAATCATTAACACGTTAGGTTCTGATCTTGAGAGGATTTTCTTTCTTTTTTGCTTGAAAGGGATGCTAAGCATATTTGAAGTAGTAACATCTTAACTCAGGGGGTGATAGCCCCACCAGAAATGCACTTACCTCCTGCAGCTCTCCCTGGCACCTCTGCATAGCTCATGTGAACACTCTGTTCAACAATTCTAGCACTCAGATCTGTGAGTTCTTACACGTATGACTGAGGCAGAGGGAATTTGCTTTTGTGGCCACTGCTTGATGGAATTCTGCCTTAACTTTGCATATCACTAGAAGCATGTTTAAGGGACCTTTAAGATACCATGACCAAAAAATTTATTTATGATCTTTCTTCTGAAAGTTTTAGTTTCTTAAAAATTATTTCTATGAAAAATCTCAGTTATAAAAACTATTTCCAGGTCACAGATGATAGTGTGCATTTCGATGCAATTTTATTAAGTGTTTTCTGTTTATTATGCATAGTTAAATAATAAGGCAAGCATTCTTAGATATTGTGGCATTAAGAATTTAATATACAGTGTGATTCACTGTTCTTGCCTTTCATTTGTTTCAGCAGCATCCTGAGTTAGGGAGACAAAGTCCACAGAGGATAATTTTCTCCTTTTGGATAATCTCTTCAGAGAGTTCCAATTTTCCTTTTGCTTCCTGTGCAGGTTTATAGGTTGTACTGGGAGAAACAGTGGTTAGAATAGACTTGGATTTGCCCCTGAACAGTGAGAAAAAATAGATCTTTATCCCTGTAGCATCATATGCACACAAAGAAGTGAAATTATGCATACTGAAATGAAATGTATATTATTTCCTTTTCCAGTGAATCAGAAGTAGCATTAATTTTGTCTGAGTGATTTTGAATTTCTCAAAAAAATCAAGATGAAAATATTTAGTATTAATATTAAGTATGATTTAATTACATTAGAATAAAGACAACCAAAATGAATATGTCTGTTATTAATATTACACACGGTTTATATTTAAAGTCACTTGGTTATTGCCAGGAGCCTATTTAGGTCAGAATTGACTTTAAGTCAAAACTATTTTTGTCATTTAAAGTACCATTTAGTATTGTGTCATTATTTATCTCCAGTCTCTGTTGCTTTATAGTTTATTGTAACTGCTAATCTAGTTAATGGCATGAAAAAAAACAATAGATCAGACCAAAAGATTAGTTTGGAAGACTAAAAATCCAGTTACTTTTGAAACTTTTCCTAGATTCCGAAGCTTCCTCTGGATTGTCTTGAATTTCCTCTGGAAAACAAATATGGCCGCTGGACTGTGTATGTAGTGTCTGCAGGTGGGCACTCGGTCTCTTCCCGTGGCCACCTCCACATAGTTCAGCCACCCACAGGTAGATGTCAGTATCGGGGCCGGTTTGTGAAACTGTGTTTGGTCATTGCCAAGCATAAATATTACTTAAAAGATTCTCCTAGCGTGTGTCCAGATGCTACTTTATGGGGTTGCACTGTCTTTCCCATGGAGTAGGTGTTTCTGGTAAGCGTGGGTGGAATCTCTTTGAGGAGCTTCCTAACAAAAGGAAACCAGTGTCCTCATAATTGTACCCTTCCAGTTACGATCTGGAAGGTTGGGCTGGATTCCCTGTGAATCTTCTCGTCCTTTTATTCCTCCTGTATTTCTCCTTTTGCAGCAGAAATTGAGTTCCTTCTGAATAAAATATTGTCTCCTTTTCTCTATACATTTCGTTACCGAATTTTACCTCAGAAGTTGTACTTGTGTTTTTGTTTTGTTTTGTATTTTCCCTTATGTTTTTGTCTAATATGAGTTTGATGCCCAGTTCATTTTATTCATACTTTCCTTCCTTTCACTCTAACACACAAGCATATATGCACTAAAATTTTTTTGTTTCAGCCTAAGCAGACTGTGTGCTGACACAGCACAGATATTTATGCCTGGCCTTTAGTTAATATTGATAATTTATTCCTAAAAAAGCTTGGCTAGGTAAAAATCATATATTGAAAACAGATTCCATAGCCATAAAAATTACAAATTGGTTTAATCTCCTTAAAAGGAAAGAATCAGATACCACTTTTTCTTTCTCAGTACAGGAAAGTTGTTTTGTTTGTTGGTGTAGCTGTAGCAGGCAGTGAGATCACAGATTAATTAGAAGAGCCATTTTGAACACAAAGTGACCATACATTCCCTCTGCTATCTCTTAAAGTAGAATCTAGATAAACATGTTTATTTAACTTACTGTTGTTGAATCCCAAATCCAGTCATTATAAAAGGACCCAAGCTATCTTTGGGGATGGTCTTTCTACAAGGAATTACTATGGACAGTCCCTTGGGTGGTAGTTAGATATATCTGTATAAATTGTGGTAGGAAGAAAGGCCTTAGAGATGAAAAAAATAGAAAATACTTTTTGGGCAATAATCTCTTGCATAAGAACTTATTCCTCAGACAGTAGAGCTATTATCACCCAACAAAACACTGCGCTCTGTACCTATCTATATCCTGCAGCAGGTAGTTCATGCCGCGGAGCCCATTAGGCAAGCAGTGTGATCGCCAGGAGGGCCAACACCCGTTAGTGGTGCCCTGTGTGCATTGCCATGGTGGTGCTCATGGTCTGTCTAAGGTGCGGACCTGAGAGACAGGAACATAACAAAGTGGAGCAACTGCAAAGGGTGTTTTTGACCAACTCTCATTAATTCAGTAGAATGCTAGGATATTAGTTATTGCTTTTGTTTTCAGCTCCCTGTTGCCATCAAGTCATATCCGACCATAGTGGCCCTCATCGGGTTTTCAATGGCTGATTGTCTCAGGGAGTCGATTGCCAAGTCCTTCTCCTATTTCTGTGGTGCTGGGAATCGAACCTGGAACCTCAGAGACTGCAGAGCAGTGCTCTACCAACTGAGCTAAATCTCAGCCCCTTCAGCTCCTTGGTTGAAATATTGCCTCTCCGTGACATGTAAATATATAAAAAATCATGGAAGAAATAAAGAAAAACTGAACATTTGGGGAAAGGGAATATAGTCGTTTTTATGAGGTAGGGGGAGTCAAGGTAACTATATGTCAGCATATCTTCTGATGCATTAAACTCCCTTTATGCAATAAGATACTATTTATCTGGTAGCATATAATGTGGACATTTTGGGGTTTTCTTAAGAATTTCCAAAAAACAGTGGTGCATCTTTTATAAGTTTTATGTCTTTATCTTTTTGATTGAGAGAATGCACCAACTCTTTCTTCGCTTTTTCCTGCTCATATTATTTTCCTACTTAACTTACTTGATAAGGAGTTCTAGGAAAAGAACTATCCCTCAACTTTTTTGTCTTTGCTAAAACAGTGTTACGTTAATACTCTTACGGAACTACAAGTGAGCTATAATTCAAATAAACTAGAACCTATTATTTGATAACATAATATGTAACCTTTCCTTGTAGGGAGGTTTAATATTAATCTGGCTTCTAACTCTTTAAGCTTTAACCCCTTATCCTCACAGACTTAGATTTAACTCTTGCTAAACAGCCGTAGTCCCACATTTTTACTTTCATATCAGCTATGACACTGGCGATCCCATGGCTGTGTAGGTTTTCAGTACACACTGAATAAGTTTACTTAGTCCTTCTTCAATGTGTTTTTTTTCTCTATCTTAAATTACAACGTTTGACACGTGTGAAATGTCATGTCTGCAGCCATACCACTCTGCCATCTGATCCCATCTGATCTCAGATGCTAAGCAGGGTCACACCTGGTTAGTCTTTAGATGGAAGACAACCTGGGAATACCAGATGCTGTAGGCTTGGGAGAAAGACTCGGCAGCCCACTCTTGAAACAATCAGGACCCCATGAATAGCAGAGAAGCACATATAATAGTGCCTGGCATGGCACTGTGTCAGGGAGTGTTTCTTTCTGTTGTACACAGGGTCACTGTGAGTCAGACCCAACTCAACAGCACCTGACAACAACAACAATGAAATGTTCTAAAATAAATCAGAACCCCAATGTTGACTGTGTATGTTTAAATAAGGTAATCCATCGCTTAGATTAAATTGGGGTGAAAGTGGTTGGCATTTAAGCCTGAGAAAATTTTTGATCCCGAACCTCCAGCTATCTTTAATTTCAGTTCAAACTAAGATTCTGTCCCACTGCCCACTCCCAAATTATACCTTTGTTTTGCCTGAAACTTGTCCTCTCCCTATAGGAAGCCTGGAGTGTAGGGCATGTGAGGTTATGTGATAAAGGAGGGAAGAGGTCCCCTCACTCTTTTTCCCACCGTCCTTGTGGGGAGTTTACCTCCAGGGCAGTGGTGGCCAGAGGAGAATGACATATTCATACCGTATTTTGCCAGCTCTCTGGTGGGCTGCAAAGGTGAATCAGCAGAGGACATGAAAAGAGATGGGAGGTCCTTTTAAAGAGCATTACAACTGTGCCAGCAGAAGCGAAGGCACATTCAAACCCTCAGGTCGGGAGGTAGAGGGAAGGGACTTACCCTCCCGATGCCTGAGGGCAGGGGAGCTGGGCAGGGCAGGGAGCGTGTTGTGGGTTAGGTGCACTCACCGGGTACCTGGGTGAGCAACAGTGTGATCCTGGGAGGCATGCCCTCTGGGAGAGGGTGCCCATCAGGAGAATGACAGTGAGTGTGGTCTGGACGTGGTACCCGGAAGGAACCCACTACCTTGGAGACACCCGCAGGAGACCCCAGTGGAGACATGGCAGCACGCGTGTAGGTCAGCACTCATCAGTGTGGACTTGGAAGGCAATAGTGTGACTGGTATTTCTTGTGGGAAGTGTGGAAAGTGGAAGAAAGCAGAGGGGCAAATAGCACCTAAGAAGTTGAGAAGGAGGCTCAGGAAGTGGGTGGGACCTCAGGGACAGGGGCGCCTGCAAGGAGCAGAGAAGGCCAGCTGTGCAGGGGTTGGGTAGCGTAGTGCAGGCTCACCCCTGAGTCATGGAGGGGCGTCGTGGGGAAGACCGGTGTCAGTGAGTTGAGGAGAATGGAAACCAGGCTGACCTAGCAGTGTGAGCAATGGCAAGGGTGCCTGCACCCCAGGGTTTGCAGGAACCACTGGGACCTGGGGAAGGAGAGGCGGCACCCCTGGAAAAGCAGGCCGGTGCAGCCTTTTTTTTTTTTTTTTTCCCCTGATTTCATTTGTTTACTTGTAGTTGCTTTTTGTGTGCCCACTATAACAATATTTTCATCTTCTGAGGTACCGCACAGCACTAAGTTTGATTTCATTGTGTTCAAAGTTACGAATCAAGAAAATAGAGAAATTGTGATAGTGTTATTCTACCATACCCCCAACAAGCACACCTACACCCAAAATTGGGATGCCCTTTGCCTAATATGAAGAAATCTACAAAAGCTTTAACTGGTGTTCATTAATTTAAAAATTTGCTTGCTGGTAGCTAACAGTTCTCTGTGGTCATTTAATGAAAACTCATGTTAAATGTAGTCTGAAAATGTGACTTCTTTTCTGTGACTTGTTCTAAATTTTTGTTAATGTCACCGGGTTTTTCTAAGATCAATAAATCTAGCAGGACACTCGAATGACATCATAAGGCAATTGAAGAGCACCCACTCATTTATTGTGATGACACCTGACTCCTGCGTACATTTATGGCCTATTTGGTTTGCTCTTACGCACCTTCTATTTGTTTGACTTTTCCGAGTAACTGTTGTATAACACTTTAACTACTCATGAACTTAATTATCTTTTCTAAGTATTTTTGTGCTGAATCTTCTGCTGAAGACTGTTTGGATTGACCCCTACCTTTCACAGATTGCCATATTTCTCTGTAACTTGGCTGGAGTGTGTCCCATAATGAGAAATGCAATAAAGATCAGGTGGCTAGTGGAGTTAGTGGGCATATTCTATGAAAAGAGAAAGCAAATATATCATTCCTTAGGGGAAGATCCGACACATGATTTGTTTTTGTGACTTAGGGTATATGATAACTGTTTAGCGTGGGTGTCGGTTATGTTAAACCACTGAAAAGGAGAAATATTTCATATACATTGCCCCACAGGCTGATGTATGCTGTGTTTGCATTCACTAATGTATTATGGGGATTTCCTTTTGGTACTATTAGAATTTTTGCTGCTTTGTCTTATTATATACCATGGTTACCACAAGATTGTTACAGCAGTGTTTTTTTTTTTAATTTTAGCTTATTTTCCCATTTTATAAATAAAAAGCGCATTTGCCTTTGCCAGTTGAGATAATCCTGTTTTGTACATTTCTGCACACATTTTTCGGTCCCATTTCTGTAAATACAAATAAAGGTGATGGAGATGATCACGGTGGTGCTCCTCAAGTGGGGCGGCTCTAGCATTGGTGACAGCGTTTTATTGAAGTGGTGGGGGGGCAAGCCTCTCTAGACTAGGCAAGCACGCCTATGTTGAGAAGAGACCCGGCGTCGGAGGAGTGGCTGTGATGAGTCTGCATCACAGGGCCTGGGAATGGGGTGCCTGTGCCTGTAAAATATATGGAGAGTATCACCACACGCACGTCTTTAACGACACGTTTCTTCCCGTGAATGCTTTCTGTATGGTCTTTGAGAATGATGTTGTGAATACAGTGGTCACACGGCCCAAGCCTCACTCCTTGAGTTACATTGTATGCCCTTGTTTTTCACTACAGATACAAAATGGTCTTTGAAAACATCGTATCTCTGATGTAAAAGAGACTCAGAGGAAAGTTTCTATTTTATTTTTAAGGGTTTTTGTTTTGTTTTGAGGTTTTTTTTTTTTGTAGTTTAAAAGTGGAATATATGTTTTCTTTAGCTGTAAAAGCACAATCAAGGCAAAATGATAAGTGAGTCAGTGTTGTAAAAGTAAAACTAATTTTGCCTTCACTCACATGAGCTATAGAAGGAGGAAGCTTTATTGTCCCTGGGAAGGTGATAAGGCAGAGTAATTGTATATTATACTGTCCCGGAACATCTGCCTGAAGACTGCCGGAGCAATTCATCTATCACGGACGATGCGGCCTGTTTTGTCTTCCTGCTTTAGCCCGTCCCCACTGCTGGCCTGCGCGGAGGTTTTGATAGGGACTGCGCCTGGGCCGGGGCTCACATTAATCAGTCCCCTTGTTCAACACTCCAGCTGACATAATTACAACCTGCGCACAGCAGTTATTCAAGTCGAGTCCTTGTCAGTCGTGGTGCGAAACTACACAGCTCAGATCCCGGAGGAGATTGCCTTATCACACAGAACAAGGGCTCGCAGGAGTCGAAGAGAATAGAAATGGGAAAATGTCTTCCGGGAGTACTATATATTCCTTTAAAATAAGACATTTGAGAGACTTACAAGGGACAAAGGGAAGCATTGTGTGCAGGGGCTGAAATGAACTGGATATTATTTTTAAATGGATTACATGGTACATTTTTGTAAAAGGGATGTGGATTATTGGGTAAGTTTAGGGGCCTGATCATCCGTGGCTGCTCTCTGTTACTTTTTTTTCTTCAAAGATGATCGCATCACTTTAGAATTATAAAAGGCTTACATAAGCCTTGGTAGGACTCAATTTAATAAAATTAAAATATGTGTTTTAAGTTTAATATCTGGCAGATATAACTTAAGAGAGGCTTATAAGGTATAAAATTAAAGCTAGTGAAAGATTCTTTCATGAGGACTTCTCAAAGATAAGTAAGTTCACTGTTTCTTATGGATACATAGTTTAATAAAATTTCTCTTATATGTTGTCTCCTAGCTCTGATCTTCCATTGGGTGGATTACCTGCCAATTCTTCGGGATGTCCCAGGATGCAATCTCTTTTTAGCTCAGTAAAGTAGTATGTAAATGTTTGGCAGCCCGCCCCCACGCCTGTTAGCCTGTGGTGATTTAAGCAATCAGGCCACAGACTGCCACCAATCTGTGTTCCTGTGCATGAATGTTGAAATGTTCATGTTTACATTGAGCCTCTCCCCCTCTCTTTTTCCATATCTTTAGATTGCCCTGAGTAAAACCATCAAAATTGCTATGAAATAATGTGCTTGGTTCGGTCACAGTTTGACGTGTATCAAGTAAATCTGAAACACTTTCAACTAGAAAAGCTATAGTACATTATCATTCGTGCATATACACACACCTGCATATCCAAATTACTTGTATTGGGAAGTAGTATTTTTTTCTAGATGATTTATTTCAAGCCAAAGTTCAAGTTTCAAGTCCAGCTCTGGCCTCGTGTTTCAGTCAGCACCGCATGAGTGTGACTGTTCCGGCACATTCACTTCTAAAGAAATAATTTGGATTTCTGACAGAGAGGTGTTTGGTGTCCCCCCCGCACTTGTTCCTCAGAAGAGTAGAAGAAGGTGGAGAGGAAGTTGTTAGATTTAAGGTCGATTCTTCCTCGTGCTGGCTGTCGTCATGCGGAGATTTCAACAGGGTGGTGATCCCCGTGGAGTGACTGGAGAAGCAGGAATGGGGAACACCTAGGAGTGGAAGGAGCAAGAGCACAGTGTGCAAAACTCGTGTGACAGACATGTTTAGGGCAGCCGGCGTGTGGGTAGATAAGTGGGCCCTTAATCAGAGTCTGTAGAAGTTGGTACAGAAAGCAGGGTAACTGTCGACTGTCACCAGAAGGAGGCACAGCAGCCGTGTGAGAGCCAGGTGGAGCTTGCAGCTGTGCTTCAGGTTCTTCAGGTTTCCTTCAAGGAGGCCTTCTGTTAGAACTTCCGATGTCCGTAACTCACCTCTCCTATCAAATCATGCTCTCTTTGAGGCATACCCACAGTGACTCATTTTTATGTTCCTTTGTATGTTGTAGGTACTAAATATATGTTCAGAAATTCACTTTGAAAGTAGAAGTCGTTATATAGGAAAGCGGACTGTTTTGTAACCACAGGCTTTTCATATAAACTGCAGCAGTAAGGCGCTGTGACTGCTGGTGAGCTTGAAGGGCCGCACTTGCTTCTAACCAGCACTTAGTGTGCAAAGGCACCTGTTGGTCATAGATGGGCCCGTGTGGTGACTGCCACCCAGGAGCGTCCCCATGAAGAGAAAAGTGCGTCCACTGCACCCCCTCAAGTAGCTGTGGACCCTCGGGCAGCAGCCCCCTGAACCTCAGAGCGGGGGTCGGTGCTGTGTGGCTCTCTCCTGCCTCTGCTCCTGGCCAGTTCCTCTCCCTGCTCTATTTTACCATCGCCTCATGTCACATTACACAATTATGGTAACTAACTGGAGGAAAGAACTGAGTGGGCATCAGTTTGTATTGTTTTATAAGGACTGACTTCAAAAGCTTGCAATTCATCAAAGGCAGGAAGTTGTAACTAATCTTATAAGAATTAATCTACTTAATAGACAACCACCTGGTAGAATAAAGGAAAACTGTAATTCATAAGGTTTAAAGCAAAGTCATCCAATGGTTTAATTAAAATTTGCTTTTGCAGAAAATATTCAAAAAATTATATTTGTGATTACCTCAGATTCTGTAAACTCTTTTCAGCTTCGTAAAAGGGAAGCCTACATATTTGTGCTTATAATGTAGTATTGTCTTTGTTTTTAAGTATCCATTTTACATGTTGTTGTTGTTGTTAGGTGCCACCGAGTTGAGTCCGTCCGACTCATAGTGACCCTATGTACAGCAGATCGAAACACTTGCCGATTCTGTGCCAGGCAAACCATCTTATTTATGTTTAAGCCCATTGTTGCAGACACTGTGTCAATCCATCTGGTGGAGGGTTTTCCTCTTTTGCGTTGACCTGCCACTCTCGCAAACATGATGTCCTTCTCCAGGGATTGTTCTCTCCTGACTACATGTCCGAAATATGTAAGACGCAGTTTGGCCATTTTTGCTTCCAAGGAGCACCCTGGTTGTACCTCTTCTAGGACAGATCTGTTGGTTCTTTTGGCAGTCCATGGTATATTCAATAGAC
>VMDO01003706.1:0-23956 GCA_007922755.1 Pedetes capensis | reverse complement strand
GGAGTGTTGTAAACTTAGCACTTTTGTACATGAGTTTTGCTGTTTGAAAGGCTGGTGTCTTGCTCCTACCCCTCCCTCCCCAGCCTTTCCTCCCTGGGACACGAGGTGCCTGTGGGGTCCTTCCTGACGCTGCCCTCTGCACATGGCCTGGGCGCGCTCTGCTCTGCTCTCTGCTCTGTGGTTCACCTCTGTGCAGCCTCTGCTGAGTGCTGAGGAAGCTGGCTGCGCTCCACGTCCCCACCACCCTGCTCCCACCCTGCTGTAATGTGGCCTCCTGCCTCCCCGGGGCCTGGCTTCATGGTTTGCATGGCTGCGTCCAAACCTCCTGCCAGACTCATCAGGCTGACTTCTCATGGAGACAGGGGCAGCACAGTACTTCCACCTCTGTCCCAGCAGAAGCCAGCCGGGGCGTTTCCTCTGTGGTGTATAACATTCCCATTCTGCGCAGTGCTGTGCAGCCCAGTTCTTAAAATAGATGCTGTGATCATATCTGCTTTACAGGTGTAACATTGAAAGATATTCTCATGGATAATGTTACTGATCCGAACACATATGAAGCAAAGCCTAAAAGTTTCCTCAGATTTGGAAATGCCTCCATAAAAGTAGTCACCATTAATAATTAAGTTGTTGTTAGGTGCCGTGGAGTCAGGTCTGACTCATATCGACTAGGCTTCCTTTACTACCCATTTGGGGGCTGGGATTTAGCTCAGTGGGTAGAGCACTGCGCTGCAGTCTCTGAGGTCCCGAGTTCAATTCCCAGCACTGCAAAAGTGGAAGAAGGGCCTGGCAATCCACTCCCAAGACAATCCCGAAACAGTCAGCCATTGAAAACCCCATGAGGGTCACTATGAGTCGGATACCGACTCGATGGCACCTAACAACAACAACAACAATACCCATTTAATGCCTTTCATGAGGTGTGAACAAAACATACAGCAAATGTTTAAAGAAAAAATGTATTATAGTGAAAGACACATTGCCATTAATCCCCCTCGAAATACTTCCCCTGAATCTGAGCGAACTCTGCCATGTCTGCCTCTTCCTGAAGCAGTTGTTGAAGGCCTCTTTCGTGAGTAGTATCCTCTTTAATTTAAACATTCATTGTATTTTTTGATCATACCTTCTATGTATATGTGTATACTTTTGAAAAGTAAAAGAATTCATAGATGTCTTCCCGTAGGGCTTAATTTTTGTTGACTTTTTTCTTTTACTTCCTGGTATGTCTTAGAAGTCTCTCCATGTTAGTGTGTAAGGTGCACCTTATTCTGCTTAATAGTGTTTATACAAGTAAGTGTGGACAGTCAGGCGGCGCCAGAGCAGGCCTTCTTCACCAGCCTTTACTGGGAGAAATTCACAGAGACCTGTGCAGTAGCCATTGTTCCTCCCTTCAGCCTGTTCCCGTGACCCACTTCAGACCAACCCCCAGGGGTTTTCTAGCACCAAATGTCAGACTCTGGAGAAGTCTCTGGCCCTTGGTCTGTGGAACTTTTAAGTGACATCTATTGGGGACGATCCAGCCCCTCTAAGGGTGTGTTCAGAGCTGTGGCAGAGCTGTCCTGTCCAATCTCTCGCTGTGTCCTGACACCACTGAACCTTCTTAGTTGGAGAATTCCTTCTCCCTTCCCGACACTATTGACAGTGTTGCTCATTTCCCCCTTCCAGTGTTTAATATTATAAGTCTGTGTTATAAGTCTTCTTAAATTTTGCCTTTCTGTACCTTGGGTTTCATTTGCATTTCTTTGGATGCTAGAGACATTGACTGCTACACTTTTGTGTCTGCATTTATGAATTGCTTGTTTATATTCTTTGTCCAGTTTCTGAGATTTTTATCTTTTTAAAGTTAATCAGCAGTACTCATTATGCAGCATTTGCCGGCATCTGTTTTAACATATTTTGAGTATTGTTCTCTCCTTTGGTGCTATGACTTTTACCTCTGTCATATATTATGCTATGTGGCAGTTTTAACTTATATGAGGTATATTTTCTTATACATTTTGGTAGCATTTGGGTTTTAAATTTTCTTTGGGAAAACCAAAATTATAAAAATGTTTTCTGCTATCGTCATTCTAATTTGGTTTTCTGTTTGAGTACCTAAAAGCCCAATGGCATTTTTTTTTTTTTTTTTTTTTTTTGGCGTGGTGCAGGAAAATAAGAATGTAGTGGTGGCACGTGCCTATCATCCCAGCTGCTTTGCAGGCTATCGTGAGAGGACTGCTTGAGCCTAAGAGTTCAAGGCCAGCCTAGGCAGGGTAGGGAAACCCGCCTCTCAAAACAACAGAATCTAATTTGCTTGTATTTTTTATTCTTCAGGGAGTAGATGGTTGGCTCAGCACCATTCATTACGTAACCCATCACCTCCTAATTTATCTGAAGTGACCTCTCTATCCTCTATCTACACGAATCTTTGTGCTCTCTAGTCCACCCTCGTGATGGGCGTGGCTCAGCACTCCAGATCACAAGCATCCAGTTGCTGACCATCTTTGATAACATGTTTCCTTTCCGGCAGAGGAGTCTAAAGTTCTCTATTCTTGTAGATTTTAACCAACTTGAAATTCAAAGAGCAAAAATATTCAGTCTAAATTATCAGATTCGTTCCTTACAGGTACTTAGTGAGAGGACATACATGGCGAAGGAGTGTATCGTGGGCTTTCTTGTGTGAATTGTGAAGCGCACGCTGCGCCTACATTATAGGAGCACGCTCCTTCAGCCTGTAGTGACCGCAGGGTTTGCATTCTTAGGCTGAGTTTTACCCAGGAAATTTATAAGTAAATAATGCTGGCATAAAAATGTGATGACTATTTCAGTTTAATTTATATAAGGCTTTTTTTGAATTAGTCGTTCTTAATTTTGGATGACTATTACATAAATTTAATAGAATCTCCTTTCTACTGAACTTTTATATAAATATGGACTTACTGTACAGTTTGATACTTGTTTTGATACCCCAACTTAACTAAAGAGTATTTCTTTTCATGGAAATGACTTGAAAGTTTTTGAACAGGCAGAAAAAGATACTTGCCTAATGAACTTTGCAGCTCTGACACATCATGTGTACTCCTATACACATATAACTGTTGGGAGAATCTACTTTCATTTAAATGAATAGACATTGTTTTTCATATACAACAGGGAAATTCTGATCATGATCCACATACTTGCACTGTTTTGTATTTGACGGAAAGACTGGCTGTAGTAGGGATAGAAAATAAGCCCCTGCTCTATTACCCGAGCACGTGTTGTACCGTTTACCTTAATCCTCCTGAGAGCCACATGAGGTACAGCTAGTATTCCCACGAAGCAACAAAAGAAACACTCTGTGATCAGAGAGTTTGGAAGCAAAGTGGCAAACAAAAGTAAGCATATCTTTTAATTAGACCTTTCAGAGTTTTTCTTATTTCAATTTACGTTCTGAGTGCTAGGAGGAAAATGAAATATGCAGCATCCCTCTGACTTTCCTGAATTCCCATCACTCCACTTTTGTGTTTATAGTTTTTCTTAACATCTTCAGGTATCACATTCTTTGGATTTTGTAAACCTCTGTGCGTATCATGTTATTTTCAAAACATTTTGTAACGTTTATGATTCATGATTTGTTTAACTTGCAGAATTTTACATAATCCACTCTATATTTGACTTTATGATTTCAGCCTTTATTCTACTTCATTATCCTTATATGTATACAATACATATAACATATTCAATACATTTCTGAAGAAAGGGTTTTTCTCTGTAAAATGGTATTTCAGAAAGAGGAATGTACTATATATACTAATGTTGGATTTTGTTGTAAATAAGCTTTAGGGAAAGTAGAGTAAGAAGCAGAGTCATTTGTTACTTGGAGTTCATAGTGTGTTCTGGGAGGACCAGTGAAGACACAAATGTCATTTAATGTGATTGCATATGTGGCTGCAGATAGAATTTCCAGTAGCATCATCATTTTCAGATGCAGAATATGCTGAATCTCACACGGAAGGAGGACCTGATGATAACGTGCCCTACAAAACTGTTAGAAGATCCAGACTTGCATGCCTGAGGAGAATTTGACGAATCTTTATATAAGTTTAAGTTGGACAAGCAGTATTTCCAAAGTAATTTATTATTTTGAAATCATAGGTGATTTAAAATATATGTTTAAATTAACAAACCTAGTGTTTTGCCTGTTGTACATAGGGTCACTGTGAGTCAGACTTGACTCGACAGCACCTAACAACATATAACATATGGAAATGTACTTTCCTGTGTCTCATAGATTTTAGCTCATTGTCTCTCCACTCCCTTCCCTCCCCATTATTTAGAGTAATTTAGGTTAATTTATATTTGGAGTCATATTATATTTAGATTCATACTTTGTTTAAATAAAACCTATGTGACCTATATTCATTTAAATCTCTTTTAATTACTTTTATAACTTTTGATCAATCATGTCATATCTATCTGGAATTTATTATGAAACTTCTGGTTTATCAGAGAAGAATTTAACCCAATACTCTAGAAACATGTGTCACTACACCCTATTTTACCTGCCCAAAATTAGTTGCCAATTTCTTTTTAAGTGCTATGTCTTAATTTAATGATGATAGATTTATAACTATAATAATTGTCAAAAGTATAATGCTTCACTTAGAATTTTTTTGGCTTTAACTATTTGCAAAGTTCCTTCCCACACACCTTTTTTCCCCAGCACTGGAGGGTTGAACCCAGGGCTTCATGCATGCTAGGCAAGTGTTCTACCACTGAGCTACAGCACCATCCCTTTTTTATTTTTTGCTTTGAGGTAGGTTCTCCCAGGCTGCCTCTGGCCTTGAACTAGCAATCCTCTTGCCTCAACCTCCCAAGTTGCTGGATTACAGATGTCAGCTGTGGTGCCCATAGCATCCCTGATTTTCCCTTATTCCCCCTTGTTTTTTAAAACTACAAGTGGATGTCCTCTCCTATAACAGAATTGAACTCTGCGATGGTCCACATGCCTCATTCAATCACTCTACTTGACAAAGAGAGCCATTGTTAGTTTGATCCCCGTGGACCTTTTTCCATCGACATATCCATGAAAATTTATAATGTATGCATGTGTAAATATTTGTCCACACATCTATATAAGATAATTGATTTCCTGTGGGTGTGTATGAGTGTATTAAACACACATCTAATGGCTTTTAGTACATGTTGTTTTACCTCTTGCTTTTCTTGCTTAGTCTATAGTGGACATCTTTCTCTGCCAGTATATGATGTGCTTTATATATACAAGGGATAAACATATATATTATTTACTACTGCAAAACATTTCATGTAGCCTATTCCTTTTTGAGGGACTGGGAGTTAGCTCAGTTGGTAGAACGCTGTGCTGCCATCTCTGAGGTCCCAAGTTCAATTCCCAGCACTGCAAAAATGTAAGAAAGGCCTAGCAATCCACTCCCAAGGCAATCCCGAAACAGTCAGCCATTGGAAACTCTATGAGGGTCGCTATGAGTCGGATACCCACTCTATGGCACCTAACAACAATAACAACATCCCTTTTTGATGATGATTGTTAAGGTTGTTAACACCTTACACTGCAATAATGTTGAAGGGTTATCACTTATAGACCAATTTAACTATCACTCTCTTAAAATTACCAAAACATTTTTGTTAGGATTTCTGTTGTAATTGTGTTAATATTATAGATTGTTTTAGGAGCAATCGACATCTTTAACATTAGGCCTAGCATTCAGATATGTGGTACACCTCTCTGTTTAGCAAACGCTCTTGTCCATTATTAAGTGTTTATGTGTCACATAATTTATGTGTTTTATATTGCTTTTTTGAAAGCAGCTTTTTCTGTATTAGGAGGTTTTAGTGGACATACCTACAAAATAAGCAATGAACTACCTTGCTCAGTTCTGTTTTTATTTCTTTTAACCATTCCTTCAGCTAAACTCCCATTGACTTTTTATGAATATTTATAAGACCTCTTAAATCATTTTTGGAACAATACATGTTATAGAAAATATACATAAGATACTGAGAGATCACTAGATGCCGTTAAAGTGGTCTTTCCAAAAATCAAGTAGAAATTACCTAACCATGTCATAGTGATAATAGTTCATCATTGGCCCAGGTCCTTCAAGAGCTGTGTTAATTCAAGGCTTTTGCCACATCAGCTTGTGACCGCAGTCCTATGACTTGCTTGATGGCTCATGGTGGGCAGTGGAGATCTGAGAGGAAAAAGAGCATTATGGATGATGAACTCCACCAGACCTAACCTCCTCCTACCTGGTCATTATTACAGGTTGGTGGGTGAACAGACTAACAAGATAGCCAGAAATAACTTCCCGTAAGTAAAATATAGCTACAACTGGCATTTCAAGTCAGTGGAAGAATGTGGACTTTAATATGTAGTATTCAGATCGCTGTCTGGACCCACACTTAACACACTATGGGTTAATTTGGAAACAAATTTAGTATTTAATATAAACAATGAAATTCTATGTAAATACAAGATCCAAATTTGGAATGAGTCTTTTCTACCCTTCAAGGAAGGAAGTCATAAAATAAAAGATAAGCAAAGTACGAAACCCCTTCTTTTTAGAGTATACCAAAGAAAAAAGTTGAAAGAAAAAAAAATGAGACTGTGGAAAAAATTTGCATCTCTGTCATAGGGAAAGAGGCAATCTCCTTAAGCCACAAGAAAATGACTAATAACTTTGGAGAACAAAGAGCAAAAATATGGACAGTACACAGAAAAGAAAATACATGTGACTCTCCATGTCTGAGCTTACAGCTGGACCACCCTGGTATCTGATCCATCAGATCTCAGAAGCTAAGCAGGATCGGACCTGGCTAGTCTTTCTATGGGAGACCACCTGAGAACACTGGTGCTGCAGGCTTGGGATAAGCACCCACAGCCCACTCCTGAAACAATCAGCCATCAAAAACCCTATGAATAGCAGAGAAGCACCGACAATGATGCCAGGCATGGCACAGTGTTGGGTAGTGTTTTGTTCTGTTGTACATAGGGTCACTATAAGTTGGACCTGAACGGATGGCACCTAACAACAACAGCAACAACAATTCAATATTTGAAAAGGTACTAACCTTATCTATTACAAATGAAATGCATATTAAACCTTTTAAAAATTGAAGCTCCAACAAGGTGCCATTTTTTTACCCACCACATTGGCAAAAAGTCAAAAGCTTGGCGATACCTTTCATTGATGAGAATGCAGAAACGGGACCTCTCAGACATTGTTGGTGGAAGCACAAATTGCTACAGTTTCCCTGGAGGGAAGTTGGCAGAATTTTTCTAAATTACTAAAGCATATGCCCATTGACATCCAAAGCATCCCATTTGGCATCATGAGATCCTCTTGGCATCCTGAGAAATGGAAAGTGTTCTGCAAGATTATTCATTGCGAACTTGTTTTTATCCTAGCAAGTGATTGGAAATCGCCTAAATACTAATCAGTAGAGGATGTGTTATGTAAATAAGTTGCATCCACACTGTGAAATACTGTGCAACTTAGGAGAGAAGGTGGTATAGGTGGGTAAGAAAATCAGGATGGCTTTCCTCTACTGATAGGGAGCACCCAAAGGCTGCAATAGACGTGGAAAACCAGGTGCTGGCTGTGTTGTGCCCATAAACTTACACAAGAGGAGTGAGGAGAAAAGAGTTTCAGTATGCTTATTTGTGATGTGAAAAAGTAGTTTTTAATTCTTCCAAAAGATTGATAAGAAGTTATGAATTGTACCTGTCTGATGTGGGGATAGGTGCCTGGCCCAGAACGGGGTCATAAGGGAGAGATCCCGTAGAGAGTTCTGCCACATCCATTGTTGGACTCTGTGATGTTTAAAATATGAGCATGTGTTTGTTCAACAACTTCAGTGTTTTTGTTTTTCCAAATGGTCAAAACAAAAATTAAAAATAACCAAAATAACCACCAAAAGAGTAAAAAAACAACAGTAAAAAAATCTTTAAAACTTCCTTCTCTTTAACTTAGTAACATAAATTTAGGCCTTTTGTGTTAACAGGCAGTGAGTTAGTGTGTAATACTGACTAATCCTTTTATGGAGTTCTAGAAGCACTGTCGTGTTCTTTATACATTGTTCTAGAACAAAATAAAAGTTTCCTTCATTACAAGTTTTTGAAAAGCTCTAATGCTGATTGCTCCCGTCTTAGATCGTCTTGCCAATTCTTATCCGGAAGCTGTCTCAACATGTAAGATTTCCATCATGTTCTATCCCAAAATTTAGTCTGAACTCTGCTCTTACCTTAGGGTGCTGTTCTCATAGGAATGGAGTGAGCAGGTTCTGGTCCTTGCAAGTCTCGCGAGACTCCCTTAGCTCAGGAAGGTCCCGTAAGCCTCGTGGTGAGGAGTCTCCTTCACACCTCGTGCTCCCCACTCAGGATGTGAAGAGCATCCTCTGCCCACGAGGGAGCTGGCGTGGCTTCTCCTCAGTTGGAAGCCACCCTGGTATTTCTGTGGAGTGGAGTTTAGGAAGCACAGGCTGAGTTCAGCATTTGGATGAGACCTTCAGATCTCAGTGTTGATCCCCACTTCCTACAGCATGCCGGAGCCTAGGCAGTATGGCTACATGTCTTCCCCTTCCTCCTTCAGACCAGCTTCTAGCACTCGAGGTTGGAATGCAGAGCCCATGAGCAGCTTTTAACCACTCTGAATTCCTGTGTGAAATGTTGGGTTTATATGCCTTTGCCTTTCTGTCAGAAAGATCTGCTGTTGCTGTTAGGTGCCATCGAGTCGGTATTGGACTCAGCGACCCTCGTAGGGTTTTCAATAGCTGATCATTTCGGGATTGCCTTGGGAGTGGATTGCCAGGTCCTTCTCCTGTCAGGAAGATCACACAGATTAAATTCAGCATTTTGGTGGTTTGAAACTGTTAGTCTTATTTTATAGGTAAGGGAAAGGAATCTCAGAGAACTGAAGCAATTGCCCTGGATCCTAGTCATTCCACGGTGAGGCTGGATTCCCACATTTGAAATGGAACCCAGGCCATCTGGCCTTCCGTCCAAGGGTTCTTCTGCACCATAGCACACTCTGGCAATGGGAGGAAGGGGAAGATAAAGTTGGGACAGAGCCTCCTGGGGGTGAGGAAATGGACATGGAGATTTCAGGGTACCTGCACAGGCCTCTCTGACTCCATATTCTCCTTTATGCAGAATGCGCCCCACAATCTCTTCCTAGTTTGTTTCCCACAGAATGCTCACCCCCCAAGTTTTTCCTCCATGCCTCTACTTAAAGTGTGTGTAGGCCCCTTAACATATTTCTACGAATTCTCATTTCTCCTAAACTACCTTAGCAGAAAAGTGTTATGCCTCCCCTACAGGGAAGCACCAGGTTACATGTAGCCAGGGCCAGGAATCATTTACTCCAGGGTTATGGGAGGAGACCCTGGGGGCAGAGGAGGGTCATTCAGAGATGAGGAAGTTCCGGGGGTATCTTCAAAGAAGTGCCAGGCCACAAGGGGTACCCCTCATCAGGAACAGGGGGCACATCTCACGTTTGCCTCTGTCCCCTAAGGGGCCTATTTTGTGGGTGTGTTTGCAGGGTGGTGGGGCTTCATATAGCACTAATGTGAGAAAAGAGGGGGAACATATATTTTAATAATCAGCACTAGCTGCGCATCAGGCAAAATTGAAATTGGAGTGATGTAACTCAACAAAAATTTATCACTTACGTAAGTAAAAGCCAGTGGGAGTTGGAAGCATGTTGTCCATACTGGGAAGCTCTGTCCTCAGAGCATGTGGCCTCTCAGGTTCCAGTGGCAGGAAGAAGGGCAACAGGCATGAGTTCTGCATTCTAAATCAAGAGATAACATGCAAGGCTTTTTACTTAACCCAGTGAAATTGCAGCACTTCATAGGTTTTGGTATGTTTACTCAGCTATGCAACTATCGCCACAAGCAACTTTAGGTTTTCATTACCCTTTAAGAAATCAAAAGACACCTTGCATTGGGAAGAGCTGTTGCAAAAGTCCTCTTAAAGAGTATTGAAAAATAAAGATGTCACATTGAAGCCAAAGATGCACCTGACACATATCATGGTATTTTCATTTGCATCATATGCTTGTGAAAGCTGGACGTTGAGTAAAGGAGACAGGAGAAGAATTGATGCTTTTGAATTATGGTACTAGAGACGAATATCAAATATATCATGGACTGCCAAAGGAAACAACAGATCTGTCCTAGAAGAAGTGCAACCAGAGTGCTCGTTGGAAGCAAGGATGGCTAGACTGCATCTGACATATTTTGGACATGCCAGGAAGGACCAATTCCTGGAGAAGGGCATCATGTTTGGGAGAGTGGCAGGTCAACGAAAAAAAGGAAAATCCTCAACTAGATGAATTGACACAGTGTCTGCAACAGTGGGCTTAAACATAAATAAGATCATGTGCCTGGCGCAGAAGCGGGGAGTGTTTTGTTCTGTTGTATACAGGGTTATGAATCAGACCTAGTTGGTGGCACCTAACAACAACAACCTGTCCACCACAATGTGAACAGTTCTCCTCTGACACATACTCTTGCCACCTCCTTGGCTATGGCCACCCCCCGCCAACATGGGCTGACCTCTGAAACTGTGAGTTAAAATGAATCTTTCCTAACTTAAGTTGCTCTCTCAGGTATTTTGTCACAGCAACACAAAATGTAACACAGAAGTCAAAACCAATGAAGTAATTGTTATGGTTTGAATACCAAGTGTCCCCCACAGGATCAGGTGTTGGAGACTTGGTCCCAGCTGGTGGTACTCCTTTGGGAAGTGCAGAAACTTCTCCTAAGACAAATCTCTTGGTTCTTTTGGCAGTCCATGATTTATTCAATGTTGGTCTCCAACACCATAATTCAAAAGCATCAATTCTTCTCTTGTCTATATTATTCAATCCAGCGTTCACCAGCATATGATACGACTGAAAACACCACGACATGAGTCAGGCGCACCTTTGGCTTCAATGTGACATCTTTGCTTTTTAACACTTTAAAGAGGTCTTTTGCAACAGCTTTTCCCAAACCAACGCGTCTTTTGATTTCCAAGAGCAAAGAGAAGGCAGATCCCACGGCCCAGGGAAAACCTTCTAAGTCTGCCCATTGACCCTCTTCTGCCAGCTAGGCCTTACCCCCCAGCATTTCACAGCCTCCCAAAGCAGCGCCACCTGCTGAGGACCCAGGGTTCAATCATGAGCCTTGGGAACGTTTTATGTTCAAACCATAACAACCTCAGAGGATCAGGTATTGCCTCCACAGTTGCCCACCCAGTGGCAGAATATGGCATATGTTGGTGCTTAGCTTCTTACAGTGATTGTTAATTAATGGTAGGGAGTTTATATACAAAGTAGATTTGGTACTCAGTAGTCATATGAAGGAAGCCTGCAGCCATACCACTGTGGCATCTGATCCCAGCAGATCTCCAAAGCTAAGCAGGGGTCGGACATGATCAGTACTCGGATGGGAGACTGCCTGGGAACACTGAGTTAGGCACTGCCTCAACAGCACCTAACAACAAGTCATATGAAATAAATAACCTATGTATTCATGCATCAACTGTCTCATACACATTTAGTCTAAGGTCTAAGAAATTTAACATTTAACATTCATTCTGACAGAACCCCAGCTCAGTGCAAGCTGAAAATAGCTGGGAAAACCTCTGTGATTCCAGTTCTTCTTTTTCTTTTTCTTTTTTTTTCCCTAAAGTGATGTTATTTAAATTTTTTAAAAAATTTATATTAGTATACAGATAATTATTAAAGTATAATTGGAAATAAAGAGAAACAGGCATTGCAGTATGCCTGCGTTAATGTTTTGATGTGTTTCTTTCAAGTCTCTTTCTCCTGGGGATAGAGGAATTTAATTTGTCAGCTTCAGCCACCCTAACTGTATTGAGGGCATGTGTCTTTGATGGCAGACCCTACTTGGACAGGGGAGAACGGTAGCAGAAGCTTTCCTGAGGCAGCTCTTGGGTAGTAGAACTGTTTCCATTCAAGAGGAATGCATTTGCATTTCAGCTTCATCCGGGCAGCAGAAAGGACACTTGTGTGCCCCATCCATCTGTGGATAGCGTCCCCATGTCATTTCCGTTCATTCTGCTTGCTCATATAATACTTCGCTGTGCTCCTCTTGCTGTGGGGGAACAGGGCCAGATTTACTGAGTCTGGATTTCGCACACCATTGGCTGCCCTTGCACGTGAATGATAACATACCTAGTGTAAAACTGTTGGTTATGGCCATTTTACCTTTAGCCATTTTTGCCGTCTTGACCAATATCGCCCAGGGTGTATTCCCTGAAGAATAAGCATCATGCCATAGTTGAACATTAGGCACAAAGGCATTCCAGTTGGAGTCACCGCCTCCAGGTTCCTAGAGCCTTGTGTACTTTGAGGTGCAGTGTGAGATGTGTTCCCCGCCTGTCCTTTCCAGCCTCGTGAGGTCCTGGAAATTTCTCTTCAAGGAATGCCTCGCAGGCTTTTATTCTTCAGCAGGAGCTTTGGGAAATGTGGATAAACGTGTTCCGCTGTTCTCTTCTGGGGTTTTATTTTGGTCTGCAGGAAATCTGAGGCCAGCCTGGCTTTCCTGCTCCTCTCGATAGAACCTTTCACTGCATGAATTTGTGTAGGGCCCTCTGTGTTTCTGCTTTAAAAATGGCAAGGACAGAAGAAAACAGCTGTGGTGTACTCAGAAAGGGCGTCACTTGCTGCCTTGGGTGCAAGAGTACCAGCAGGGACAGAGAGCAAGCAGAGCAACCTGCCTAAGGAGCACCTTCCCAGGCCCCACTCTCTGAGTGCGTCAGGCCTTGCGTCTCTCAGTCCCTGGGAAGGCAGAAGGAAGGAGTCCACCTCTGTTCTCAGCAGCCAGTCGGCGTTACTATGTGGGCCCTCTATTGTATTGTCCAGTGCGCCCTCTAGAAAGCCTGCCCCTTCAGAGGGCACTCCCTGGCACCACCACGTGGTCCAGAAGTGGGCCAGGGCTAGGGCCCATGGCTGCTTCCAGCAACATTTCTGTCTTCAAACTGTCCTTCATGTAAGCAGCTTGCTCTGCAGAACTCAAAGGCCAAGCTCTGTTTCCTGAATGCTCTGATATCAGTGGTGGGGACTGCACTTGCCTTTTGTGTGATTCCTCAGTGGCGCAACGTGTATTCCTTGGGATAAGCAAACACCTTCACTGCCCTCAAGTGGTACCAGAATAATGTAATGTTAAAATAGTAGAGCCCGGGATTTTGTTCTAGTTCTACAGAGGGTTGTGAGTTTAGCTCAGTTGATAGAGTTCTACTCTGCACTCTCTGAGACCCTGGGTTCAATCCCCAGCATAGCATAAAATGGGAGGTGGACCTGGCAGCCACCCCCAAACAATCTCAAAACAATCAGCCATTGAAAATCCTATGAATAGCCGAGAAGCACTGACAGTGCCAGGCATGGCATGGTGTCAGGGAGTGTTTCCTTGTGTTGTACATAGGGTCGCTATGCATTGGACCTGACTCAGTGGCACCTAACAACAACAGTTCTGCATACAAATGAATTGCTAAGGTAAAAGACCAACTTAGGAATCAGCACCAGCGTTATGAAAACTACCAGCCGCAGCGGACTGATGCCTTCCAGAAGTTCATTGTATGAATGCAGCACTTAGAATACTACCTGGCCCCCAGAAGGGCCTGCACCAGTAGAGTATCATCATCCAGTATCATCATCACCAGTATCATCATCCATAAAATAATGTCACTGGTTTGACCTTAGTTCAATTGATTTTCTTCCTTTTCAGGTCAAACTGTGCTGAAAACATCCGCAAGCACATTTTGCATACCGGCAAACACGAAGGAGTCAAGATGTACAACTGCCCCAAGTGCGACTATGGGACGAACATCCCCGTGGAATTCCGAAACCACTTGAAGGAACAGCATCCCGACATTGAGAACCCCGACCTCGCCTACTTGCACGCTGGTAAGAAGCTGAAACTGTTAAGGTGCTTGCTGTTTTTAACAAGATCTCTTTCAGCTGACCACAGTAGTTACCATGGCACGTTACCAGGAGTTATTTTACGGGAGGAAAGTATGTGATGGGGATGTTGCAGAAGATGGAACCAGGTGAGTAATTGCAGTTCTCATATTCCTAGCGCGTTGGGCGGTGTGTGCTGTGAGGCAATGACTTGTTTGCTATTGGTGTGTGCTCACAGGTTTCTTAGTTTTTGTTCCTATGATTGATCCAAATAATGGTAGGATGTTGTGTGCAGGGCTCTTTGGGAAACAAACCAACGTCAAGGTCTGTGCCCTTTCCATCGCGGCGAGGTCATCACCATGTGTGTTTTGAACTGGATGGTTTGTCACTGTATTTCCTACAGAGAGGGTCAGGTTGGGATATCTCTGGCCATCACACCTGTGGGTTCTTCATTGGCAGGAAAGCAGCACAGCACAGGGTCTGGAAGAGCTGCCGTAGGACGAGGGCTGAGCACACTCACTGCCCTGCCTGGGCGGCCAGCTGAGCGCCTCCTCCGGTGCCATGGCTCTCCTTGCTCCCCAACGATGCCCTGGGCGTCTGTCCTCTCTCCACTGCCATTGCCAGACATGGAGGGTGGGCTGTCTGCCTTACTCAAGTATCTCTGCACTCGTAAAAGAAACAAATGCAGCCTGTAGCCATGTGTCTGTTTTGTGTTCTGCACCAGAAGGGCCCCCAGTGTGTGCTCACGACCCTGCAGCAGCAAGGCTGAATGCTGCTTGGTGGTGGGCTTCAAGGTTGCATTTGCCATAGGACAAATATTTAAGGAAATTCATCCACTTCCTGTGTGTGTGATGCCCATCCATGGATAGTCCTGGTTTTCTAGTTAATCTTCTACACATCTATGGAAGTGTTCTTCTATACCAGTCATAGTAGCATTCCTAAGTGTTTGCAGGAGAGTCCACGTGCTATGTCAGGCTGCTGATTGTTCTTCCCTGTGCATGGTAATCGTGCTTTGGTAAACTTAGCTCATCAAGAGCAAACTTTAAAAAGATTGGGTGCTTAGACAGACTTTTTTGTTAACCTGTAACTCTGAATCATCTTCACGTACTATCTGAATCAGATGGGTGCTGCTCTTGCCCGTGGTGTTGGGCCACGTTATCCGGCACACAGCTGAAGAACTCCCTAGTGAGACCTAGTGTGTAGCATCCTGAAGTGACAAGAAGGCAAGGATGGTTGGTGGCCAGTCCCGAAGGATGGTCTGAGCTACATCCTCTAGAATCTGCAGACATCAATGGGCCAAGGACTTTATAAGCCAGAATTTATTGGTGCACATCATGCAGATATTCCAATGAAAGGCTGAGTTTAGAACTACAAGGGCCCAGGCCCCAGGAAAAAATCACGTTAGTCCTGGCCAAGCTATTCCATGTTTTTTTAACATCTAAAAGTCCATTGAGCGGAAAACTTTCAACAATAGAAAAAGATTGCAAATAGTGTGATCTGAGGTATTTTAAATTTTAGTTGAGATAGTATTTGGGAATCTGTCTGCTAAAATAGACATTTATTTTTGTTTGAGAGCAATTCTGCAGAAAGAGGTTTCCTGTGACGTGCTTCTCCCTTGGGGTCTGCACTTGGGGTGGCTGCATTACAGAGGTGATGTAATCTACACACGCTCCACAGACTGACTTTCCCTTGGGGGCTGGGGCAGGGCCCTGCTGGGCCACTTGGTTAAGGCAGACTTCTCTGAGCTGCAGATTCCTTCCCAGTGACCTGGGAATCTGAATTCATTTACTTCCAGTCCTTCTGGGCGCGCATGCTTGGGGGAGGTTCTGATTTAACTTCATCGTCCCCATGTATGACTCTGTGCACCTGCTTTCACCCTCCTAAGCTTGCCCAGCGCTCCTGTGATCTACCCAAGGTCACCCTGCATGTGCGCTGTGCGGCACGGTTGGAGTTCGCACGAATGGGTGCTCGCTTCACCTCTTCTCTGTCAGGCCAAGGTTGAGGGTGCGTTTCCTCTCAGTCCTTCTGAGGGACGCATAGAATGACGATGGTATTACTTTCCACTTCATCCTCCAGAGAGTAAAAGGCTGTGAGTTTTAGTTGTAGTTGTGACCCTATTTGAAACATAAGACAAAAGTGGTTTATTTCTTAATGTGAATTATTTAGAAATGTAAAGCTCAGTCTCTAGGCAGTTTGGGGATTTTCTAGTTATCTCTTCATTAACTATTAAAATTGTGAAGAAATCAGTGTCTAGCTTAACTTTATTGTGTTTACAGAAAATAATCAGAACTATCTTAATCCTTAGAAATTGGTAGAGGCTTTCTTTATACCCAAAATGGTGACTGTGAGTGAGTATAGGGACTGGAAGGGCCTGAAGGTACCCGAGCCTGGGTTCTTTTCCTTCATTAAGTCCGGTTTGTTCACAGTTCACGTTGCCTGGGTTCTTGCTAGGAGTTTTATGCTGGTTCTATCAACTGTTGTTGTTAGGTGCCCTCGAGTGGTGTCCGACACATAGCAACCCTCATAGGGTTTTCAATGGCTGATTGTTTCGGGATTCCTTTCAGGAGTGGATTGCCAGGCCCTTCTCCTATCTGTCAACTGTTGTCAGGTCAGGTGCCGTGGGGCCGGTATCCAACTCATAGTGACCCTCATAGGGTATTCAATGGCTGACTGTTTTAGGATTGCCTTGGGAGTGGGTTGCCAGGTCCTTCTTCTGTCTGTCAACTGTTAGGAGAGATATATTAAAGTTTCCCATTGTGGCTGTGGGTATATTTTTCTTTTTAATTCTGTTGGCTTTGGCTGTACATGTTTTGAAGATACCTCACTAGGTACTAAGAACTTTAGGATTTTTTATATACATATACACATAAACTCATGTAAAGAATATATATGTATTCCCTAAAATTATGAAATGTTCTCTTGTATCTATAGCAATACCCTAATTCTACTATGTCTCATATTAGTACAGCCATACCAGCTTCCCCATTAGCAGCAGGTAGTTGTATTTTTTTTAATCCACGGGAACAGTGCCAATCTTTTATGTGAAATATTGCCTTTTACTTAATTTTTATTTTTTAATGTAATTATTGATATGTTCGTCATGGTCCAAATGCAAAACTATGCAAGTGTACATCAGGCAGAATTTATAAAGCCTGTGTGTGTACATACCAGAATGCTTTACTCTGGGGAGAACGCGTGAACTACAGCTACCCGCCGCAATCAGCAGGAACTCTTGTAGCCATGTCCCTAGATGAACTGAATGGTCATGGAGTCCACTCTGTATCATCCCGCTGGGATTAGAGGTGAACACAAGTAAGCGTTAGTCTGGATCTCAGGAGTCAGGCCGTGGTCCCCCCATGGCTGTCTGTCGCTGGAGTTAGGCCCAATGAAGCACCTCAGATTCTGTTTCTTAGCCCCAATGTTGGGACACAGTTGTGTTCAGCCTGAGAAAAGCCACTCGTGCTCTCCTATAAGCTGGGGCACTTTTCTGGATGTACTGTTTAAAAAATAGGTTGCGCCCTCCAGATTGCTAAAGAGGTTGGTGTAGGTACACTCTAGATCTAATGCAGGCTGGGGTTTAGGTCAGTTGGTAGAGTGCTGCTCTGCACTCTGAGGCCCTGGGTTTGATCCCCAGCACTGCAAAAAAATGGCTGAAGGACATGGCAACCCACTCCCAAATCAGTCAGCCATAGAAAATGCTATGAATCAGAGACGCACTGACTGACTGCCGGGCATGGCAGTGTGAGGGAGTGTTTTGTTCTGTCAGAAATAGGGTTGCTGTGAGTTGAACCCAACTCGATGATACCTAACAACAACAAATAGATCCAATATGATTTTTATAATCACATTAACCTCCACAAAATAAAAATAAAAATGGTCCAAATCTTTCTGTCATTGTACATTTTTTTCTATTTCATCTCAAAATATCTTGATTTTTCTCTCTACAGTTTTTTAATAATTGTACTTCTCCCATTTCTCTTATACATGAATCACCTTGATGTTCATTCAGCAAACCTTGAGAAAGAACCGAGGATGTGTTTGTTTGCAATACAGGTTACCTTCAGTCTGACTTCATGCATAGTTCTTTTCAGCGGTTGTATCCCAGAGTTCTGTACACATAACTCAGAGAAAGGGATGCGAAGCTAGAGGGACCAATCGAGGAGCCAGGTGGCTCGCCGGATCCCTCTGGGTTGTGCCTGCGAACAAGGATATTTCTCCTCACCAGCTCTGAGGGGCAGACTTGTAGTCTCACCCTTGTAGCTCAGAGACCCTATTATAGTTGAAGGAATGCTCATTGCTCACGGATAGGTTCGCACCCGAAGCCCCAAGGTCATCGGGCCATTTTCCCAGTGCCCTGTACCAAGGTTGATTTAGTTATTTCATATTTCTCTCTGAGAAGCTGAGGCTTTAAACGTAGCATGTTTATGTTTCCTAAAGGTAGTGATCAAAAGGTGTTCTCTTTGCAGGAGAAATTAGGCACTAAATGATGATGTGATGTTTTTCTTAATGTCTTGTATTTGTCTACTGTCATACTTTTGTATTATTTAAATTGATTTTATTTTCATCAGTTCTTATACATTAAAACTTGTTTGTTGTTGTTAGGTGCCGTCCAGTCGGTGTCTGACTCATAACCACCCTACATACAATAGGCAAAATGCTATTGTCAGTGCTTCTCTGCTATTCACAGGGTTTTCAATGACTGATTGTACTTTGGGAGTGGGTTGCTTGGTCCTTCTCCCAAGCCTATAGCACCTGGTATTGCCAGGCTGTCTCCCATCCACGTACTAACCAGGCCTGACCCTGCTTAGCTTCTGAGATCTGAGGGGATCAGATGCCACAGTGGTACCACTGCAGGCATATTAAGACTTAGTCATTTAAAAATGTACATTAGATTATTATCTGTACAGAGTGGTATCGTGTGAGTCTGTCTTCTTCTCTTTACAAATTGAGATTTCCATATTCTTTGATAACAGTTTTTATTTTCTTTGTAACAAGTTTTATCTGTTTCCATAGCATTTGCCTCTTCCTCAGTTACACATAGCAATACGAAAGTCTGACTCTTACCAAAGCCCCACCTCCATTTTCTTCCTATGGTAACTAATTCAATACCATGTAAACTGTACTTCTGTGATTCCTTAATTCTGTCCACATTTGTACTTTTTGTTGTTGTTGTTAGGTGCCGTCGAGTCGGTATCTGACTCATAGCGACCCTCATAGGGTTTCCAATGGCTGATGTTTCTGGATTGCCTTGGGAGTGGATTGCCAGGTCCTTCTCCCATTTTTGCGGTGCTGGGAATTGAACTTGGGACCTCAGAGACTTCAGCGCAGCACTCTACCAACTGAGCTAAATCCCAGCCCCACACATTTGTACTTAGGCAGATGAAATTTCATGTTCTGCCTGTGAGCTGTTTGTTTAATCTATCGGTTAAGGTAAAACAGCTCTAGCCTTTCGTCTTAGCCATTGCCTCTTAGCTCCGCATTCGGGTTTCCTAATAAGAGGGAATTTTGTCCTCCCTCGGTAGCAGCCATGTACTCTGTTGTGCAGAGCCTCGTAGAAGGCAGTCCTCCCCAGATTCTTCTCGGCCTCTGTTTCCAGCCCCTCTACCTTCATCCCCTTTGTTAGTTAGATGCTCTGACACATGTCATGACATCCTGCACAGTATTTCATTTTGTGAAAAGGTCCCCAAATCTCTGAAAAGCCTGACAGTTTCTCATTGGTTCTCCCTTACATAAACCAATTATTATTTCAACCTAAAAAGGAACAAAAATTTTTCTGACATGATTGCCTTTAGTAAATCCATGCTGACTCACTCCTATTAAGTTGTACTTCTCCAAATGTATCATTAAGTTCATCCATAAGGATCATCTTAAACTTATTTCCTAATATAGATGTTAGACTTACAGGTCTGTAATTTTCAGCCGTTCCTCTTCCTTTGTAACCTTCAGACTGGATCCCTTGTTTCCCAGTCTCCTGGTACTTCACCACTAACAAAAGACTCCCTAAAATAATTTAACAGCTCTAGGGTTGGATTCTTTCACCCTGGTCACCGTCCCTGGGCTAATTTGCTGTTTGTCTTTGCTTCCGCTGGAAGTCTTTGTTCCTCTCTCACTCCTGTCCGCACACTGGAGCATCTTCTGCTACTGGGATGTCCTCCATGCCTGTGGCCACATGGGGAGTTTGGTATTTTGGTAACTGGCCTTTTTCCTTACTCTCTCTCTCTCTCTCTTGTCCATTGAAGTTCCCAAGTTTAGAATGAACTGACCCTACAGCCTTCCTAGTCAATGGGTGAATAATGCCAGAGCAGCATTTTTTAACAGCCCACCTTTTTCAGTAATGAAGTGGACATCCGGGAACATAGCATGCGGAGATGTTTATCTCTTAAGTGTATTATTTACCCGTAAGTTACACAGACCTTGCACACGCGTCACCGCTCATCTTGTATTCGGTAATACTCCAAAGTAGGTTTTTTCAAAATCCTCTAAGGATACATCTTCAAATATTTTAACATTTAATCTGATTGATAGTAAATATGTTCTTTCTAAATTTCCTTCACTGTGTATAAAGAAACTCTTTTATCTGCTTAGTACTATTAAAGCAGGGGCAGAAAACACTTGCTGCTGTGTGCCCCACCCCCCCATTACTGTGGACTTTTAAACCCAATGTTTATTTGTGTCTGCCTTCCTGTTACAAGCGACTCGGAGCAATACTGAAGAAGTCTCTTTTTCACACTATAGCATTTTGCAGTTTTTATTACAAAGAAAGAAAGAAAGAGAAATAGAAATAATAATGCCAAGCTTCTCAGTAGGCTATTAACTCTTCAAAACCAAACCTTTATTAAATGCTGTTCCTAATTTAATGATTTTTTAAAATGGATCTTTAAGTAGTTAACTCGTTTAAGGATACACAACCAGAGTGACTGAATGAAATCCATGACTGTCTTCCAGAATGTTCCAGCATGAGGGGATGGGAATGTAGCTCAGTAGCAGAGCATTTGCCTAGCATGCTCAAGGTCCTGACTTTGATCCCCAGTAGTAGGGGAACAAAAAAAAAGTCTTAGCCAGGCGTGGTGGCACATGCCTATCATCCCAGTACTTGGGAGGAAGGAGGCGGAGGAGACAGTTTGAGGCCAGCCTGGACTACATAGAGTGACCCTGGCTCAAACTGCCTCCCTTTCAAAGAAAGCATGCTCCAATATGTCATCCTGTGTGTACAGGAACTTTGTAAAAAAAAAAAAATCAATTAATGCAGTTTTTATCATGGGAGCTTTAAAAATTTAGACTTTTAGGATTTCATATTATCTGAGTCTATGTATGAGGAAGGAAAAGGATATAAAAACCTTGAAAAGGCCATGGCAAATGTTCGCTCAGTTCCTCCTCTGTGGTCCAATGCAGACTCTATCCCACGGGCAGAGGATAGAGGGAGTTAAATGAGCTAGGTGTTGGGGTGAACTTTCACCAGTTGAGATACGTGGCTCTGAGCAAGTCACCCAACCACTCTGTCTCTCTTCTCCATTGGCACGTGAGCGCCAGAGTTGAGCCTCTCTTTTGCCCATGTACTTCAAATAAAGTCAGAGTAGACATTTACCATGTGGCTTGTGATAGGATTGGTTGACGATATCTGAACTACACTAGGTTCACCTGCAACCCACTGAGTTAAACTGTGTGTGTGTGTGTGTGTGTGTGTGTGTGTGTGTGTGTGTGTGTGTGGTACTGGGGGTTGAACCCAGGGCCTTACGCTTGCATGCTCTGTAAGTGCTGGACCACTGAGCTGCACCCCAGCCCATTTTTTCACTTTTTGAGACAGGGTCTCACTAAGTTACGCAGACTGCCTCTAGTCACGAACTTACGATCCTCCTGCCTCTGCCTCCCGAGCCTCTGGGATTACACGCCTGTGCCACCATGCCCGGCTCAAGTTAAACAGGTTTTGTAGGTCTCAGGCCATCATGTTGCTCAGGTTCCTAGCTACATGATCTTTTCAAAAATCATTAATTTATTTATTTATTTATTCATTCATTTTGCGGTACTTGAGGGCTAACCCTAGGGCTTCCCACATACTTTTCAAGTGGTCTGCCACTGAGCTGTGCCCCCAGTGCCCTTTTAGTCTTTTATTTAGAGCCAGTGTTTTGCTAAGATTCCCAGGCTGCCATCCTAAGATTCCCAAGATGCCCAGGCCTTCAGTTCGCCATCCTCCTGAGCTGCTGGGATTACAGGTCTGACCACCGTGCCCACCCTCGCTGTGCTATCTTAAAGAAGGGTTTTAAAGTCATGTTTAATTTCTTTTCCTAGAAAACCAGCCACAACCTCTTCCTTGCCAGAGGCCTGTGTAATTCCGGGCCTCGGCGCAACCCTCGTGCGATTCTAGCCTTGGTGCAGCAAGGTGACTCGGGCGCAGGGCAGTGCGATCACCCCGCCGCAGGTGAAGTGGGGATCTTATCAGGGCCTGCATTTGCAGCATTCATGAGTTGGATCCTGAAAGTTAAACCAGTTTCAAAAAAGGAAACAAAATTATGATCTTATCCCCCCGTGACAACTTCATTTATCACAATTTTAAGGGAAAAATTGATTGTTGAAAGTTATAGCGGTGGCAGTGTGATCTTATCAGGTAATTGATGTGGCTTTTACTTTTTTACAGACCTTTTATCAACTGTTTAATTCAATAGAGTTTTTATATTTTAAGATTTTATGCACCCTCACCTACATACTTTGATCCCAACTAAAGGGCAATTTTATATGAGGTCAGTACCTCCTGTGTTTTCCTCGCAGTGTTGCTAATACTACACACCAGGCTGTTGTTTCAACTGAAGCCATTTATTGAAGAAGAACATCATATGTTTTTCAGTTTGTGAGGGAAATTTAGATACATTTAATTACCTTTGAAATTTAGTTCAAAATACAAACAATGCACATTATTATCCCTTTGCAATTTTATTTATTTGTGTTTGCAGAGTAAAATTACCACTGTGTGAGTTTTCTTTAAGTTTTTTGAAGTAATTTTAAGCTTAAAGAAAAGTTGAAGAATATTAATAATAGAGTCCCACCAGCCCCCGGCATCTTTCACCGGACTTCCCAGATGTTAGCATCACCTAACCGCAGGAGAATCCCAAACCACAGAGGTCAGCGGTGGTACGATACAGCTTTGCACTGTTCTTCAGTCAGCATTTGCCTGTTTTTCTGCTTACCTCCTTCCTTCTTCTTGACCAGAATTCAGCGCAGGGGCCAGCATTCCCTGTAGTTGCTGTGCCTTAGTCCTCTCCGGTCCATCACAGTGTCCCAGTCTTCCATGGCTGTGACACTTCTAAAGATGTGGGTCAGTGATTCCACAGAATGTCCCTTAGTTTGGGGGAGTCTGGGGTTTCTTCATGATTTGGTTGAGGCTGTGCAGGAGGACCCAGAAGAGACACACCTTGTGTGGAGGGTACGCTGTGGCTGGAGGTGGTACTGACCCCATGACCTGGGATGGGCTATGCAGATTGCGCCCCTATAAACTGACACTTCCCTTTAATCAGTGCACACCCTGGAGAAGTACTTGGAAGATCCTGCAGATGGCCTGTTTCTCCTCACACATTTGCCCACTGACACTGACATGTTGACATTCGTTAGTGACTCCTGCCTCAACAAGACCTGTGGTGTTCAAATGGTAACTTTCTCCTTCCTGCATTCTTTCTACTTTTTGTGTGTTTGTTTGTTTTGTTTTGAGACAAGGTCTTGCTATGTAGCCCATACTGACCTGGCACTCCCTGTGCAGCCCAGGCTGGCCTAGAACTTGTGATCCTTCTGCCTCCACCTCATGAGTCGCTGGGATTATAAGTGTGAGCCACCGTACCTGGACATTCTTTCTACTTTTAACAGTTGGAATTCCATAAGAAGTATTTATCTTTCTGTTCCAAAAATTTATTTATTCTATTGACTTTTGTCAGTATTGACTTATTTGATTTTGTGATTTATAATTCAGAACCATTGTGATTTGTTTTCTGGCTTGGACTGCTTCAGCCTTGGTTACTGGCTCTTTTGGCCAGCTCCCTTAGCCTCTGCGATGGCCCTCCCCTTAT
>VMDO01003705.1:124982-138249 GCA_007922755.1 Pedetes capensis | reverse complement strand
CTTATTCCTCCTGTCCATCTGAAACTTTGTACCCCTTAACCTATATCTCCCCATTTCCTTCCATCTTACATCTAGTCTCTAGTAACCACCATTCTATTATATTCTATGGCTGTAATTTTTTAGATTCTACATATACATGAGATAATTAGGCATTTGTCTTTTTGTGCCTGCCTTATTCCACTTATCATAATGTCCTTGAGGCACATTCATGTTGTTGCAAATGAGAGTTTCCTTTTTTATAAGGATGAATAGTATTCCATCATATCTATATCTATATATCCATCTCACATTTTCTTTATCCATTCATCTATCCATGGATATTTAGGTTGATTCCATATCTGGACTATTGTCAATAATGCAATAATCTTTTGTCTTGCTGATTTCATTTATTCTGGCTATATACTCAGAAATTGGACTAGTGGATCATATGGTACTTTTATTTTTTAATTTTGTGAAGAACCACCACATTATTTACCAGAGTGGCTGTTCTACAACCTTGTTGTTGTTGTTGTTAGGTGCCATTGAGTCGTATCCGACTCATAGCGACCCTCATAGGGTTTTCAATGGCAGATTGTTTCGGGATTGCCTTGGGAGTGGATTGCCATGTCCTTCTCCCATTTTTGCGGTGCTGGGAATCGAACTCGGCACCTCAGAGACTGCAGTGCAGTGCTCTACCAACTGAGCTAAATCCCAGCCCATTATCTTACATAAAATGACTACTTATGCTCAGACCCATTATAAGATCTCCATTCTACTATGCTGATATATTATTACTTTACCAAACAAAAAAATGTGGAACAGTCTGGGATTCAGTTCCAGCATTGCCAGTATCATATGACCTTGAACACATTACTGAACATCTCTAGGCTTCATTTTCCTCATTTTAGTATAACTGTTTAAACACTAAATGAAAATAAAGTGTATACAGTACTTAGCTTAATGCCTGGCACATAATTAGCTCTTAAAAAGTATATAATTCTGATTATTTTCTTTATTATTCTTGGTCCATGAATTTAATTATTATAGCTGAGACAAAGACTCCTAATTTTATTTCCTTACTTTTATTTTTGCAATAAGCCCAGTTTAAAGCCATATGGCCCATGTGATTAAGTTTTGGAAAGTGGTATAAAGGCAGACTTAAAAAAATATTTCTCACAGGAAAGGGAGATGGCATCTTCTCCCTGATCCACCTACCCTTTTTATTTTAGAATGAATTCTAAAAACTATGGCTGGATATGCAACAGCCCTCTTGGACCATGAGGTGAGAATGAATGTCAAGAGCTAGGATGGTGAGTTAAAAAGAGAATAAATTTAGTATCTTATGGTAACAGAGCTGCTCTGGACTATTCTACTTCTCTCTGGATTTCTATATGAGGGAATAAAACTTTATGTCTTTGAGCCATCATACTAGAGCTTCTATTAATATCTCATTTTCAATGATATGTTCAAGTCTCAAAATCCATATAGAATACTTACTTTTATGCTCAAGTGTTTCAAGCTTAAGCTTTCCTTACATCAAGAATAAAAAAGTAATTCTTCCTTATTTTCTATTAATTCTAACTTAGAAAACCAATTTTTGATCTTTAAGTTGTTATCAGTTAACACATGGTCTTTTAACTGGTGCCAATTTTTAAAGGAAAAATGAGCTGAATCTTAACCAATAGAGAGAAAAACAACAAATGTTTCTTGGAAAATCCAGTCCAATGCACTTCATATTAACACACGTTAAAAATAAATATCTTTTTTCAGTTGATTTTGTATCTTGCAATTTTACTGTATCTGTGTTATTAGTTCCAACAGTTTTTTGTTTTGTTTTGTTTTTGTGAAGCCTTTAGGCTTTTCTACATACAAGATCATGCCTATCTGCAAATAAGAGCAGTTTGGCTTCCTTGTTTCAAATTTGGATGCCCTTCATTTCTTCCTCTTGCCTAATTACTCTCTTTTTGACTTCTGGTACAATGTTGGGTAAAAGTGGTGAAACTGAGCATCTTTGTCTTGTTCTGGACCTTAGAGGAAAAGTTTTCAACTTTTCTGTATTCAGTATGATATCAACTGTGGGTTTGTCATTATGTAGCTTTTACTGTGTTGAGGTACAGTCTTTCTATACCTAATTTGTTGAGAACTTTTTAATAATAAAGGTAGGTTGAGTTTTATTAAATGCTTATTTTTGTGTCTATTGAAAGAATCATTTTTTTTTTGCTTAAGTTAATGTGGTATTATCACATTTATTTATTTGCATATTTCCAATCATTAGTCGGGCTGGGATTTAGCTCAGTGGGTAGAGCGCTGCGCTGCAGTCTCTGAGGCCCCAAGTTCAATTCCCAGCACCGCAAAAATGGGGGAAGGACCTGGCAATCCACTCCCAAGGCAATCCTGAAGCACTCAGCCATTGAAAACCCTACGAGGGTTGCTATGAGTCGGATACCGACTTGATGGCACCTAACAACAACAACAACAATCATTAGTCATTACAGGGATAAATCTCATTTGATCAAAGTGAATTATCTCTTAAATGTACCGCTAGATTTTGTTTGCTAGGATTTTGTTGAGAATTTTTTGCACTTATGTTCCTCAGGGATATTGACCTATGGTTTTCTTTTGTTATTGTTGTTGTGTCCTTATTTAGTTTGGGTATCAAGGTAAATGCTGGCCTCAAAGAATGAGTTTGGAAGAATTCTCTCCTCTTCAATTGTGTTTGAATAAGTTGAGGAGAATTGGTATTAGTTCATCTTTAAGTGTGTGGTACAATTCAGCAGTGAAGTTACCAGTCATAGGCTTTTCTTTCATAGAAAACTTTTTACTGCTTATTAAATCACATAAAATTCAGTAACATTTCCATATGTTAATAGCAAGTTTTCTGCAAACATAATTAACAGAAGAATCCCTTTTTGAAAATTGTTCTTGTTGCTATTAGGTACTGTCAAGTTGAGTCCAACTCATAGTGACCCTATGTAAAATAGAACAATAGAGGTACAATATCTGGCAGTGCGTCTCTGTTGTCCTTAAGGTTTTTGATGGCTGATTGTTTCAAGAGTGGGCTGATGGGTATTTCTCCTGTTTCTGCAGTGCTGGGGATTGAACTCAGGGCCTCAGAATTCTCACAACAATTACTCTACCAACCAACCTAGATTCTAGCCCATTTAAAAAAATACTTAGGAATAAATTTACCCAAAGAGGCAAAAGGCCTTTACAATGAAAACTACAAAACCATGCATTGAAGAAAGAAATTGAAAGTATACAAATAAATGGAAAAATATTCCATGTTCATGGACTAGAAGAATTAATCTTATTAAAATGTCCATATCACCTAGGGTGTTTACAGAGTCAAAGCAATCCCAATCAAAATACCAATTCACTCAACACAAATTTTGAAAAGGACTATCTTGAAATTTGTATGGAACCACAAAAGATCTCAAATGGCCAAAGCAATCCTGGGCAAAAGAACAAAGCTGGAGGCATTACATTGCCAGAACTCAAAATGGACTACAGCTATAGTAACCAATGCAGTACGGTATTGCCATAAAATCAGACACACAGACCAATGGAACAGAGTAGAGAGCCCAGAAACAGGCTCTTCAAAATTATAGCCAACTGATTTTTGTTGAAGGAGCCGTGAATACAAAATGGGGAAAGACAGTCTTTTCAATAAATAATAAATGGTGCTGGGAAAATTTAGTAGAAGAATGAACCTAGACTTCTATCTCTCCCAGCTATAAATATCAACTCATAATAGGTTAATAACTTAAATGTAAGATCTGAAATTATGAAAATTGTAGAAGAAAACATAGTGGAAATATTTCAGGGCTTGGGCCTGAATTTTTTTTTGTATATGATCCCAAATGCACAGGCAATAGAAACAAAAATTGGCAAATGTGACTACACAAGACTAAAAAGCTTCTGTTCAGCAAACAGACAACAAAGTAAAGAGACAACCTACAGAATGGGAAAATATATTTACAAAAGATTACCTGATAGGAGGTTAATATCTAGAATATATAAAAAAAATTCAACTCAATTGTAATAAAAAAGAAAATAACAATCAAATATAAAATGAGCTAAAGATCTAAATAAATTGTTGTTAGGTGATGTTAAGTTGGGTCTGACTCATAGTGATCCTATGTGCAACGGATGAAACATTACCTGACACTGTACCATGCCTGGCACTGTGTAAATGGTTCTCTGCTATTCATAGTGTTTTCAATGGTGGATTGCTTCAGAAGTAGATAGCCAGGTCTTTCTCCCTAGCCTGCAGTAACTGGTATTCTCAAGCAGTCTCCCATCCAAGGACTAACCAGGCCAACCGTGCTTAGCTTCTGAAATCAGGCAGGATAAAATGCCAAAGGGCTACTGCTACAGACTAAGGATCTAAATATAGTTTTCTGAAAAGACATGCAAGCCAGCAGTTGTGGCACATGCCTATAAGCCCAATGACTCAGGAGACAGAGGCAGGACAATCATGAGTTCGAGGCCAGAGGCAGCCTGCGTAACTCAAGTTAGAAGAGTGAAAAATGGGCTGGGGGTACAACTCATTGGTAGAGCACTTACAAAGCATGCATGAGGCCCTGAGTTCAACCACCCAGTAACACACACACACACACACACACACACACACACACACAAAACATGCAAGTGGTCAATGGATTAACAGATTTATGAAAAATGTTTATCATTAACTACTAAGGAAAGTGCAAATCAAAACCATATGCCTCACTCCATTAAGAATGCCCATTATCAAAAAGAGAAAAAAATAACAAATTCACAAATTCTAGCAAGACTATGGAGAGAGAGAAGCTTACACATGCTTGGTAGAAACATAAATTAGTACAGCTGTAACAACAATTATGGAGACTAGTGTAAAGTGTCCTCAAAAACCTAAAAATAGCACTGCCATATAATCCAACAATCTTGCTATTAAGTATACACCCAAGGAAAATGAAATCAACATGTCTAAAAGACACCTATACTCTCTGGGGATTATAGAAGTAGTTCTAGTAACCATATGCAATCAGATTGAATGTCTATCAGCAGATGAATAGGTAAAGAAAATGTGCATTTCTACACAATGTAATATTATGGGGTCATGCTGTTGTTGTTGTTGTTGTTAGGTACCGTCAAGTCGGTATCCGACTCATAGTGACTCTCTGTGCAACAAGAAAAACACTATTGTCAGTGCTTCTTTGCTGTTCATAGGGTTTTCAATGGCAGATTGATTTTTGGGGGGAGGGGGTTGCCAGGTCCTTCTCCCAAGCCGACAGCATCTGGTGTTCCTAGGCAGTCTCCCATCCAGGTACTAACCAGGCCCGACCCTGCTTAGCTTCTGAGTTCTGACCGGACCGGATGCCACAGGGCTACTGCTGCAGGCTATGGGGTCATAAAGAGCATAAAATCCTATCACTTGGAACATGAGCAGACCTGGTGGACATGATGTAAAGTGAAATAAGTCAGGTATAGAAAGACATGTACCACATGATCTCAATCATATGTAGAATCAAAAACAGTTGATCTCACAGAAGTTGATAGAATAGTGGTGATCAGACAGAGGAAAGTGGAGAAGAGAGAAGAGGTCAGTCAATGAATACAATGTCATCATTTGACAGAGGGAAAATTTCTGGTATTCTAGAGCACAGCAGGATGAAAGTAATTAACCAAAAGCTATAGATATTCAGAATATATTGCAAATTTTTATGTTGATTGAACAGTTTAACTAATGAAGCCACCTTTCTTCATCTTTGAGGTTTAGATCAGTTTTTCCTACAAACTATGTGCAGATTGCCTGCAGCTATAGCCCTGTGGCATCCTGTCCTGTCAGATCTCGGAAGCTAAGCAGGGTTGGGCCTGGTTAGTACCTGGATGGGAGACCACCTGGGAACACCAGAAGCTGTAGGCTTGGGAGAAGGACCTGGCAATCCCCTCCCAAAAATCAATCTGCCATTGAAAACCCTATGAACAGCAGAGAAGCACTGACAATAGTGTTTCCTCTGGTGTGCAGAGGGTCGCTATGAGTCAGATACCGACTCGACGGCACCTAACAACAACAAGAACATATGCAGTTCATACTGTTCCCTTAGCCATGATAATTAAGATTTTTCTTCTTATATTGAAAATTAAATCTCAATATCACACTAGTATCAACTTTTCTTAGTATTAATCATATATGATATAATGCCTTCTAGAAAATTTCATTTCTGATAAAATCAGAAGTACCAATGTCACCAAATTTATTGGTTATTTTAGTGTTAAGATATGGATGATCCAAGGGATTAAAGAACACATGTGCCTATACCTATCGACATATAAAGTCCAAATAAGGCAAGGAACTGGTAACATTATTTCTTTGCCTCAACACTAAAATGCATATATTGACTCTGCTATACTTTAGCTGCCTGCACTTTAGCTGCTATACTTTAGTTGTCTGATCCCATCGGATGTCAGAAGATAAGCAGGGTCAAGCTTGGTTAGTACTTGGATGGGAGACTGCCTGGGAATACCAGATACTGTAGGCTTGGGAGAAGGACTCGGCATCCCACTCCCAAAAAGCCATCTGCCATTGAAAACCCTATGAACAGCAGAGAAGCACTTGACAATAGTGTTTAGCCTGTTGTATGTAGGGTTGCTTTGAGTAGGACACCAACTCCACAGTACTTAACAACAACAACACTTTAGCTATCTCCCATGGTGACACCAAAAGAGGATATGGCTAGAGATACAGTATCTAATACAATATCCTGCCAAGGGAAGCATTTTGGGGTCATTACCCTTTGATACTTCTGATATCCTGTGTCAAAGATAATTTCAACCATGTTTATTTTACTCTTTCTCCCCAGAGAATATGCTACCAGATTACAGAGGTAAAGTAAATGCATTTAGTTTCAGATTGTCTTCTGTCTTGCTTTAGCTGATCCTACATGGTTGTATGATGGAGAAGTATCTCTTTTAATCAATTACATGGAGTTGATTCAGTGGCAAACACTTTTTGTGGGTCACTTCCAATTAGAAGTATCTGGATCTCTTGCCAGAGATTTAAAAGTCTATCTTTGTATGCCTCACAGAATTTGAGGATATTAAAAATTGAAATCTTAACACTTTCTGTTCAGTAGGACATTGTTAAAATTATTTTGAAGAATCTCAAAGCAGACATTGTTGCTCTAGGATTTTATTCATTTACTTATTGGGTATAATATAGCATATCAAATGTGCTAGAATATGTGGTTAAAATAAAGCACATGATTTATATTCTGTCCTCAGAAAATCCAATCTAGTGAGGGAGACTCACATATGAATAATCATCACAATCCCTAGAACACAGAAAAACCTAAGAATTTTTGCTTTAGGTATCAGGGAAAACTTTACAAGAAAATGATAATTGATATCTAATACTGAATTGACCACTCTGAGATCACTTGGTCCTTCAAGTGATTCCTGAACTCACAAGATTCTAATATGCTCTGTAGAATGTCCAGTTGGCCTTGAGTGATCTGAAAAAGGAAGGGAAGAGATAATTAGTTTTTGATCTGATTTGATGCCAAGATGGGGGCTTTTTGCTAAGAGCTTTACATGTACTGACATATGTAGTCTTGGTAAAAACATAAAAAACATGTACTATTATCCCTGTTTTATAAATAAAAAGACAAGACTCAGAAAAGTACACTAGAACATATCTAGTAATTGACAGTTTACATTTTGTATAACTTTGTATAATTCAAAAGTACTCAAAAGACTTAAGTCCTGCCTATAACCCTAAAGCTACCTCTAGGTTTCCAATCATGAGGAAATTCCAAAATGAATAGTATAGCTTAGGGTTTATATAAGAGCTTTAAAGACAGACAGTTCTTTAAATTCTTGTCTCTGTTCTTTGCAATCTTGGACAATCTACTTAAGATTCTCTAAAACTCAGTTTCTCTGCACAATGAGAATCCTAAAACTTTACTTCCTTCAAGGCAATTGTGTGAGGATTACATTTAAAATGCATACAGAAACACTTAGCTTTATACTTGACACACATGTCTACTTAATAAATATCAGCCAAAACTCATCTTAAGCAGCTGAATATGCCCAGATCTATGAAAATCTGTCTGGATTTCTGACAGAATTTAGATATCCAGGCTCTATGCCAAATCCCTGTGGAAGAACCCAGGTTTTCCTGAGGATTTCTTAGAATTCTGGGCTCAGATCAAATGTAGAATTTTAGCTTTAGGTCAGAGAAGATGTGCTGTGGACCTTCTGAGCAATCAAGGGCTCCTAAAGGCCAACAGTGGGAGAGTGATCTGCAAATAGTCTCTGAAGGTTAATCCAAATCACAGCTCCCTGGTAGACACATGGTAGAGAAAACCCATTTGAACAGATGTCATGAGGGCATAAAGGGCACTGCCTTACATGATTCTTCATCAACCTAGGGAATGTCATTTTTGTCCAAGTAGGTACACTAGAAATTGAAGAACTAACCTGATCGGCCCTCTATTCTGTCCTAACAAATCAGAGAAGACAGCCAGCAATTCAGATTAAATAACATCTGCCAGGTAATAGACAGTATCTAATGTATGCAATATATCCTGGAGCTTGGTAATATGGGCACATGACCATATACAAAGTAAAAAGTGCAAACAAATTATTTTTCAGAGAAAAATCTGACCTGACACTCTTAGAGAAAAAACAAACTTGTTTATACCTATAACATGAACTCTCAGAACTCTCCTGTAGTAGAAAACTGTAAGGTTGTGAAAAATACTCATTTTGTGTGAAGAAAAGGTATGTGTGTGTGCACGTGCTCCTTTTTGTATAAAATAATGGTCCTCACAAATTCTTATAGTAGTATAATCCTGTGTTATGTTGATTCCTAGGGCACTTTTCACAAAATAGAACTTACATCTAAATATCTGTATAATTAAGCTAATAGCTTTCCTTATATAGGTGTCTAATTACTATAATGATATCAGATGAATTATAGTAAGTGTAAAAACAGGAAAAAATATTAGATGGCACAGGTGCATGGTTTGCTTATAGATAGAGTCCTACAGGTATGTGTTTGTTATATTGTGTAATGCTTTTCAATCTCTGAAGTCATTGTAATCATTTAGCACATATAGCTAGAAGGAAACTTAGATTATCCAATATAATCTCTCATTTCAAAGTTGAGAAAACTGACACCCAGAGAAGTTGCTATTTGCTTAAGGTAACTGAGCTAATTAACAACATCCCTAGAAATAGATATGTCTTCTACAATATCTAGCTCCTTGGGAAACATTTCTAACTATATAAACCTTTGAGTAATTTAAATTAAAAGCCCCAGGAAAAAGCAAACTCATAAAAATCTCCAAATTTGTTGCTTTATACATCTGGGATATCTAAGAGACATTTTTTCTACTTACAGATGTATTAACATTGGCAATTACTTTGAATAATAACTGAGCCTCTACCTACCCACCTTTTATGTAACACATCATCATTAACTGACTATGATGTGCTATCTTTATGATGTATCTGGGCTTATGTAAATTAATGACTATATCCAAATTCCACGTATTATGAAGTACTTACAACAAACTTTTCCTCTCTTTTGTCTTTACTTTGTAAACTTCTGGTTTATGGCCATGCACAACTAGTCAATGTGTCATCAAATTTCCTTTTTATTCCGTAAATTAGTGGGCTGAAAATCTTAGTAACAGCTGTAATAATTGTCATTCATTATTTGTAAAAAATAATTTAATAATGTTTTCTTTCTACTAGACTACAAGCTTATTCAAGAATACCAAAGTTTCCTTTATACTTTGCAAGAGTGCAGCATATGACTGGGTATCAATAAATATTTTTGAATAAAAAAATGGAATATAGAAAAGATCTAGAAATAGAGAAGTTATGTGTTTGTTGTTGTTGTTGTTGTTGTTGTTAGGTGCCATCGAGCTGGGCCTGAATCATAGGTACCCTATGTATAGGAGAATGAAACACTCCCTGATGCTGTGCGATACTTGGCACTATATCAGTGTTTTTCTGCTATTCATAGGGTTTTCAGTGGCTAATTGTTTCAGGATTTTTTCAGGAGTGAGCTGTCAGGTCCTTTTTCTATTTTTACAGTACTGGAGATCAAACCCAGGGCCTCAGAGTGTGCAGAGCAAGCAATACTACACTAAAAATAAAATATCTACATTTTCTAAGGCCAGATATGATATATTTTGAAATATATTTTTCTATTATGTATTATCAAAAGTATCTTGAAAGCAGGAATAATTAAGATATGATTAAACTTGATTCTTTAATAGAATTTAAGTTCACCTTGTTCAAGGAGACACTTTTCTATCAGTTTACTACATCAAATTTAAGAACAAAACCAGAGAGTAACCTAAAGTATATTTGCAACTAAATATGCTCAGATCCACGAATATGTAGCTTTATTGCTCTTACCTTTGAGTTCCAAGGGTCTATATCATGTATTGAAGAAGACTGAGATTTCCAAGTCCAACAAAGGCTAGAAAAAGTGGTATTAAATATAGATGACCCTGTACATTCATGCTGAAGAGACAATGAATGAAAAATTAGCTTGAGAATGTGGTGACACCAGGTGGTTGGAACCTTGTCACAAAAATATCTACTTCATCCAGGATTTTAATGAAGAAGAGAACTAGCTAATCCAGTATGGAGTTGGAGCTAAGAAGCATCACATGTTAACACTAGCTTTTGCAGCCAAACCTATAATTCTAGACCAGAGTTCTTTCAGAGATGACATAGGTAAGGGGAATAGTGTGGTAGATTAGACTTTTATCTTTGTCTACCTTCATTGAATGCCTACCTCCACCTTCTTTTCAGCCCTCCCTGCTAGAGGATTAAATTATTTTTCTTCCTTGATTATAATTTCATCCATATGTTCTCCCATACAATCCTCTTAAGTAGGTAAAATATTAGTGGAAGTTATTTATGTTGTTTTAGAGCAGAGGATGGCTCATCATAACTTTTTTCATCCTTCCATAGGATCAAGAATGTTCTAGAAAGATGCTGTTTCATCAGTCAGAATTCTGGAGCAAAGAGGACAGGGAACAAAGCTCATTCAACTCATCACAGACATGGAACTTGAGTGAGAAATATATTTTGTTGTTTTAATCCACTGCAAGTTGAGGAATGAGTCTTATCATTGCATATTTAACTTACCCATAATAGATATAGACAGATAAACCAACCTATTTTATTACCTTCTAGATATTTGAGAAAAATTCTTTCTGAAAAGAAATAGAAAGAGTGATAGGATTTTAAAAAGCCGCTTGAAGACAGAAATAGAAATAAATCTGAATTTTTAAAATGCCAATAGAAGTTCAAGTAAAAATTAGAGTGAGTCCAAGATATATAGAAAGAGAAAAGAAAAACATTAATAGTGGACTTGAAATTTATCAACTGAGTCATAAGATTTAAGAAATAAGCATGAAATCCTGGGTTTGCATTTGTTTTAAGAAAAGCTGTGCATATATGGTCTAGAATGACTGATAGCGACACTAATCTTGTTTCAAAAACTTTCTTCATCTGAAGTCTCCTGTACATGGCTTGATGGAAACTGTCTTCCAATTTATTTAGGCTAAAATTCTTGCAATTTTCTTGGACTCCTTTTCTTTCCTCATATCTTGTGTTTTAGTTACTTTTCTCATTACCGTGACAGGATGCTTGACAGAAAAAATCTTATGGAAGGGAAGATTTATTTTGATTCATTGCTTCAGAGGTTTCACTCTATGGTCACTTGGCCCCATGAGTTTGATGTGGGTGCTTGTGGTAGAGATTGTTCTTCACTTCCTGGCAGACAGGAAAGCCAGAGGGGCCATTTAGGAAGAGGCCCAGGAAAGATATAGCCCCCAATGACATGCTTTCTGTGACTGACTTCCTACCTTTCCCCATCTCCCAGTAATGCCATCATACCATGAATCCATCAAGAAATTAAACCAGTCATTACATCAGAGATTTCTTGATCTAATTGTCTCTGGAAATAACTCATAGGCACACCCAAAGGTGTCCTTTTCTAACCTTGTAGGCATTTTTAATCCAATCAAGGTGACAATCAAACTCAACCATCACATCATACATATAATCTTTAAGAAATTCCAATGGTTATATCTTCAAACACATTTAGAGTTTCTTTTAGGTAGCAAAATAATGATGGCCATGCATTAATCAACCTCCCCATATTTTCTCCTAAACAATACAAATTAGTTACACATGTACAAAGTACCTACACAAAACTCAGAACTTGCACATGACCTGAAATCAGGAAATACTGAAATGTCAAAATGTCAAGACAACTTTGAGTAGAAAAACAAAAACAAAACAAAACAAAAAAGCAGAAGCAAGAATGCTTATTATTCACATTTCTGCCCACCCATGCCCCACTACAAAGTTTTGCAATAATCAAAGGTGTCTAGTAAAAACCACCAAAATCCAAAAGACAATCAGTGGCAAAGTATAAGAGTTTGAGGAATCATCAGAAAGATCAAATCCACATAAAATCAGAACTTATGAAAAAAAAGTGCCTCAGAAGATCAAAGTGCTCACCACAGGCAGGGGATTTTAGCATATGAAATATGTACAATTAAAAGGACCATAGAATACCAAGAGGTCCACGTGTGAAATTTAAATAGATTTAAAGTTTGAGTATAATTTAAAAGCATAGGCACAATTTAAAAAGACAGTCTTCCAAAAACAAAAAGAAGGAGAAAAGGAAGGAAGTGCTTTCTGGGGGAAAAAAATAGAATCCTAAAAGACAAAAGGGAACCATGAAATCATTCACAACATCTTTCCCCACTAATCAAACAAAAATAAACCAACAAAATCCTCCTCAAGGGGTTTCTGCTAGATTGATAGGAAAATCATTAAATTAGAAATCTTCTAAAATATCCTAATCATATGAAAATGAAAAAGAAATTAGAATGCATTAAGAATCATTACAAAAACAAACAAAAAACACACATAAAAAATAAAACTCCAGGCAAATATATAAAAGGAAACTCCCTTGGAAAAGCAATCATGAAAGAAGAAGAAAGAAAATCATTATCTACACTCCCAACAGAATTAAATATATTATACTCAAAGAAAAATCTGAGGATATTAGCACTCACCTTGAATCAGAAACTTAAAAAGTAAAGGAACAAATGGACCAAATAAAAGGGAGAAAATGAAAAAAAAAAAAAAAAAAAAAAAAAAAAAAAAAAAAAAAAAAAAAAAAAAAAAAAAAAAAAAAAAAAAAAAAAAAAAAAAAAAAAAAAAAAAAAAAAAAAAAAAAAAAAAAAAAAAAAAAAAAAAA